>VZTM01040721.1:161035-172711 GCA_013400555.1 Jacana jacana | reverse complement strand
AAAGCACACAAAGCTTTATTTCAAAATATAAATGAGGTTGGGCTGAACAATTCCTGTAGCTCTTTTAAAAATTACACAGTTGGAAAAGAATTGTCAATCAATTTTATAGGGAACAATGAATGCTAAACCTCATTCAAGACTGTTTCTCTACTGGCCTTATTTTCTTAGGATAGAGCACATTATTGTGATCCACATATCAGATGGTATCTTTATGCCCTGTTCTTTGAATGATTTCATCTCTCGTGCATAAAGCCACAAGAGAATCCTGGAAAACCTTTTCAATTTGTTGATCTGAAAGAGTGTTTGAAAACTGGAGAAGCCTAGCTATTTTATATCCTTGACTTCATTATTTTTACAGAGTACAGCTACATGTGTTCCATTTTAACCAATAAGTAGGTCCCTGAAAAGTATAAATATGCTACTCAGTATGCAGAGTTTTTTCCCTGTCTGCAACAAGATGTTCTGCCAACTAATTCACATTTGCATGACATTGTAATATTTCCATTAGCTTGGCTGATAAAAGTTTTGAGAGTTTGAACAAGTTGGCAACCTTCAACACTTTTTAAGAAACTTTTGCCCTACAAAAGAAAATAACAAAAGGACTAAAGATCACATCATCGTGACTTCGAAAAATGTGAATTTTACTTTAATTAGCCTCTTACGTTTGTTTTAGGTAGGAGAGAAAATCAATTTTTTAAATATGCTCTAAATACTTTGAGGAAATGAACATTATAAGTGAAAGGGACATCCTGTAAAAGTTGGGCATAAAGCCAGAACAGGTCACAGTTGTGAGTGAATGTAGTCCAGATCTCTACTATCCACAAAGATAAGAAATAAGTCAAACACTGAAAGCAATCAATGGCCAGAAACATGAGATTAACCATAGCAAAGAGACAACCTTGAATAGTTCCTAATTTAAAGATCCTAAGTGTAGCTGGCAGACCTTGTCCAAGAAACCTTACCTTGCATAAGTGAATGGGGTCCACCAAGATATGTCTCCTCCCTCAAAAGGTGAGGGGCCAAAGTGCTAGAAAGTCATGCAATGCAGGAAACAATAAAAAAGGCAATAGATACATGTGACTGAAAGGAAGCAGGCAATCAGGATGCTAAAGCATCTGCTCTGAGAAATTGGGATCAAAGAAATCACACAGGTATCAAAGGGAGAAGAACACTGTTCTGTTTGTATCCTCAGAGACCCATATGAATTTTATTTCTTCTTTCTTCTTACTGAAATAAAACCAATACAAAGGTTAAATTATAAATATGGTAAAAAATAATAAATTTAGATTAAGAACATTGGATAAGAAACCAGGCACCAAAGCTCCCTTTCTCCTCACTCACAGCTCCAGACCCTGCTACTGGGGGCAAGAGGAAAAGAATACTCCCTCTAACCCTCCTGTAGGCTTCTTCTTGTTGTCAGGCAACACTTCCACATACTTTAATGTACTGATTAAATACTGATTAAGGAACTGACAACTTAACTTTTAGTTAAGCTCATTAACATCTTGCAATCAGCAATGTGTGGTATACAAAATTCCAATCCTGCTCTGCTCAAACCTTGATCCTGCAGAGTATTTTGTGCATCAGTATTCATAAATGCAGGCTGTTTTCTAAACCAATAATGCAAGTCTTACTATATGGTAGAGCTGGAGGGTTTTTCCTTGTGGAGGGTTAGACTCATAACATTTGTGGCTTCTAGAAATGTTATACAGATGAGGAATTCAGCCTACCCTGTCATAACAGTATTTTATTATTTTTAACATGGTAAGGAATACACATTAATAAAGCCCTTTAATAAAAGTCCAAGTGCACAATGCTGCAGGACATCCTTTACCTGCCGATTCTTGTGCCCATATACTGCTCCATGTAACATAGCAGAATCTCAGAACAACTGAACTTACCACACAACTGGGGCCTATGTAAGGCAATCACTTCAAGCCTGAATCTATGTTTCAACTTAAGTAATAATTCTAGTGGTCTGCAAAGGTCTTTAATCAGTGAAAGAAAGCTTTATTTGCATCTTTGCCACTTCCTCTCCATTATAACTCTGCGGATGTCACTGAGATCATTACAGGGATGAATCTACTGCTGCTGTGTTAAATCTTTTCTTAAGCAGAAGGAGGGAATGTCTTGCTTTCACTTGGTTAAAAAATCACCACTGACAGAACAAGCAGGATCCACCAGATCTCTAATTTGTAGTCATGCATAAACTCTGGTAGGAAGAACATCAGAGGCACACGTTCTCCTTGCTGTAAGGCACTACAATGTCCCTGGTAATTTAAGCCACCTAAACCTTTGGTTTTACAGTTTCTCATGATTTTGCCACTAATTTGTTCACACCGTTCTTATAAATTGAAAACAAGCCTTTTAGGGACCATTTCAAATGTCTTTACATTTCCATGCCATTAACTCAGAGCAAGAATTGTTCCGATGTAACTAAGTGCAGTCTTTAAAAATCTGTAACAGCAGCGGGTGAGAAAGAGCTACGCCTAATGAGCCTCAGCCCACTAGAACATATGTTTGTCAGTACCACAGACTGGCTGCCAGGATTTATTATGTAAATTATCATACAACCATTTCTTGAGTCTCCAATACTAACGACTTGGTGTGAAAGCAGATCATATGCAGAAAAGAAAAATCAAGAGAGAAACCACGTTATTCATATCTGACTGTTTTTATTTCTGCCATCTACCATCCGTTCTACAGTGTCGGCCAGACTGTTTCTTGAGATAAATCTTTTAATCCAGTAGTGGCTGCCAATGAGTTTCTGTGTTTGTGTCTGCAAAGGGGGCTAATAATAGTAGAGACATTTGGTGCAAACTGAGAACCAGAAAGAGAAATAAAAGAGCCTCTGCCTCAAAAGATCATCTTACTTTGTACCCTTTGGATTCCATAGGAAAGTATTTTTAAACAGTTCATGGAATATCCTTTCCCCCCCACCCCCTCTGCATAAAGGTAAATCCATTCAGCAACCCACTCGGGACTCTGACATGGCCTGATGTTTCACTGACTGCTGTTCAGAAACCTCCTTTTTAAAGGTACAAATTCTGTAACATCTTGAAATGATTTGCCAGAAATAAATGGCTAAAAACATATGCTTACAGCAGCACCCTTTCCAGAAGTGTGTAATACCTGATGGGGAAACCAAGGCAGGAGCACAAACAATGATGGAAAGAACACCATATAGTGCCACAGCTCCTGGGTGTGGAGCCCACCCTTTCCAAAGCACCATAGTCATAATTCCACATCAGTAGCACCTACAACCAAACAGGGCTGAGTATTTGCTGTAAGAGTCTCAGCTGACTTTTCCTTAGTTAAAAAAAAAAAGTTCATTTTGACCTCTGTCAGAAAGAAACATTTTTCTTAAGTTAACAACTTGTTAACTTACCTTTTTAAAAACATTTACTTTGCAGTCTTAAAGGCAATTGACAGACAGGTAGACCCCAGCTCCCTATTAACTAATTTTAGGCACATAACTAGAGTTACCCTGAGAATCCTAGGAGATAACAAGGCACCCACTGGCAGCAATTGAGCTCTTAGTGGTACAAACAGCTTATTTCTCTCTATTGACTACAGGGGAGACTTAGGACAATTATGATCCTAACTGAAGTGCATCAATTATGTACCTAAAGTTAGGCACAGTGAATGCAGACGTACAGAGCCTAACACTTACAGAGAATCAGTGCACCTAAGGTGCTTCTGTGGACAGGTCATTCTTTTTAAAGGCTTTTAAAGCCCCATGTTACGTTTTCAGGTACCTAATTCCCACTGAATTCACTGGGAGTTGGCAAATAACCACTTTACAAAGACCTTTACCTAAAGGTTATTTGAAAATATTACCTCTTTTTCCTGTTTTAGGTGGCTATGCACAGCAACAGAGCAACTGAATGCCTAAGGAGAACAGCTACCAAGTTCTGGGAGGTGGTACAGTTGGGGAAGAGAGACAATTGCATTACATTGTTATTTCCAACACTCTAGAGGCCACTGGAGAATCCTGCCGGCTTTATGTGATTGACAAGATTTATGAAGGTCAAGGAGCTGTAGGCAGCAGCCCTAGGTAGATGCCCCAGCTGACAGTGTTGGTCTTCAGTAGGAACATGAGGCAGTGACAGCATGCAGAGCCTGTCTCCCAGGATACGCACCCATTTGACCCTTAATAAAAGCATATTTGGTAAGGGCTTGTGTATTTATTGACAACATAAAAATATCACTATTTTGGCAAAAAGAATCTGTTACAGTTCAAATAAAACCTTTTTGTTAAATGTAGACAAACAGAGGCTCAAAGGAGAAAAGAAGAGCACACACACAGAATTGATTGGGTTTATTTCACATACAAAAACTCCAAGGAGAGTTGAGGATTTGCCAGAGCACATTTGATAATCTCCCATATGTTGTCAGAGAAAAGACAAGTATATCATAATGTATCTAGCAGATCTCCATTCCTGTATGATACAGGAAGAATTAAAATTCTTTTCTCTCTCCTGAGATGGACCTCTTAAACCTGTGATATGTCAGTGGGTTAATATATATTTTCACAATTATAAGCAGCATAATACAAAAACCTGAGAAATTTAGGCAGAAAAAATTGTTAAGGAACATCCAAGTCCATGCTGAAAAGAACAAAACATCTGCAGGACCGAGTTCCTTTCCCATCACAGATTTAGAAAAAAAATATTGCCCCATTGGTGTGAATTTCCATCTCCCATTAGTAATCTGCCCACTAGCTCTAAAATACCCAGTTTCCAAATGCCAGACTCTTCACTTCAGACACAGCTGACAAGATGGAAGGTTTCGCATTAGTACAATCCTCCTTCTTGCACATATTACCTGATGCAAACCACGGGCCTTCCCTATCCTATGTCATCCACATAGTGGATTTTTATGTAGTTAGTGACATGACAAAGTTAAAGGAGTTCTTTCCTATAGTAGGACAGCATTGTTCTGCTTAGAGAAAGGTCTTTCCATCTCAAAGGGGTAGGTGAAAGTCAGCAACAATTGTCCATCCCCCATTGCAGCTAAGTCCAAATACACTGAAGTCAGCAGTTTCCTTCTCTGTTCACTGGTGAACCCATCAGAGACAATTATTTTACCACTGGTACTCTTGGTATTGCCTCCTTTTGGCATTTCCTATCACACTGTACCTGCTGGGATCG
Organism: Jacana jacana; assembly: GCA_013400555.1. Lineage (NCBI taxonomy): Eukaryota > Metazoa > Chordata > Aves > Charadriiformes > Jacanidae > Jacana > Jacana jacana. Next base: position 167,558 of record VZTM01040721.1, on the reverse strand, counting down.
TACCTCTCAACTCAATTTTCAACCTGGCATTGTCACCTTAGTTGCAGGGCTGAGATTTGTGATTTGTACATTCAAAACGTTCCGTCAGAAATGTCAAAGATCAAAGAGAATGAGAGGGAATGAGAAAGAAAAGGAGAAATGACCACTGGTAACATCTAGAGCAAGCATTATTGACTCAGATCACCACTATTACTCACTCATCTGTCACCACTTAACAGGGTGTTGATCTGTTGATCGTGCCTCAGCCAGGCATGTCTCCTGTACATGGTACCAATATGGGACTATATATGGAAGTAGTGTGTCCTATGATACACTGCAAAGCAATGTGCAAGGCAACATGAAAAGCTGACCTGACAGCCTTGGGTAGCTGCTAGCGAATTACTGGAGAAAGTGATAGACAGAGGTTTCCTATGGAAAAAAAAAGCCAATGTTTTATGAAATTGTCATAAAGTTGAACTTAATCAATTTCCTCTTATGCAGGACACAACAAAATGCATTGCATTGGGCACATTCCTCAATGGAGTGAAAGGTGAAAGGAGTTTCTCCTTCCAGTTGGGTTTTATTTAATTATGCTTTTAATTCTGTCCAAGTCAAATTCCTGTATGCAACCATGGAAAATGCTACAGACATCTTCCTTATACGAAAGCCGCAATGTTACAGGTGAATGTGGTTTTTAAATTGTTCAGGGAGTATTAGGAAACTGGTGTCAGCAGCCACCTCCAGAAAAGACATCATTTCAGTGCAAGGCTGTTCACTGTATTAAAGGAATATTGAATTTTAAGAGACCTGTGATCCATTTCCTTCATTATAACATATGTGATATCTGACCCTAGCGACTAAAAATGCTCTAAAGATTCTCTGGCCCAGAGCAGGTTATTCTTTTACAGCAAGAATTAATAACAACCTCTAATAACCTATGCAAGTCTTAGCCTCTCTGGACCTAACATTTCACCTCCATGAAACAGATAATGTGTATTACCCTCACAAAAAATCACTGTGATGATGAAAAATATTTCTTATACCTAATCCCTCTTCCCAGTGAAAATTTCCCTTTAGAAAAAGATTAAAAACTGATGGATAAACGATCTTGATGTAAATTCAACAACATTTTTTTTTGTTACAGAAGACACAAAACATATGTTCATATGGGACACAGGTTATGGCCTCACTCCTGGTTTCTCTTCGTGAATTTGCCCTACACTGGAAATTAAAGACTTTAGTTTTTTACTGAGGTTTGTGGTGGCCTCTAGTGGTGTCTGTGTGAATGGGACATTTCCCTCTGCCGGCTGTCGGGTGAACTAAACGATGGCTATGAACCAAATCGATATTGTGAGTTGTGGCTCCCACTCCCTCACACAGGGGAGATGGGAAAGAAAGAACTAACCAGCAAAGCTCTTGTATAGCTGACACTTTGGGATTGCAAATATAGACTCTTTGAATGTGAAGAGATCACCTCATTTGCTCTCCAATTCTTTGCAACAAGCTAATCTATGTCCTTAGCTACTATTTCTTAATATCCTGGTGACCAAAAATAACTCCTCTTTCCAAAAGTCTCACTCAGGATCTCCAAGGTCCAAGGTTTTTAGGGTATGCCCAACCTCGCTCTTGGTACAGTGGAAAAAAAAAAGTCCAAGAATGGTCCTTCCTAATGGAGAAACACAGATTAACTTTCAACACTCTTGGAACATAGTCCAACCATATTGCAATAATGAGCATCCATAAAGATGGTTTTAGGGTCTGATTTTCTCACAGAGTAAATGTTTTTGAACTTCCATCCTTAAGCAGTCTTCTAAATATTCCTCAGGATTATTTCAAAAGCACAAAACTGTCCTCTGGTGAGGGAAGTATACCCACTTTTCCTCACATGTAAGGAAAAACTTCTGCATATACCATTAGGCCTTAATGGCTTCTTTGCCAGATGCCATTCATCATTTTTTCTCTTACGACCTTGAAATCACTCATAAAAAGACCTCATCACCCAAAATGGGAGTCTCTTCGTTACACCAGTACAAAAATCTTGTTATGTCTTCCCTCTTTCCTTCTCCTCCCTGCTTCAGACCCAAAGACCAGGCCTCCGTACTGTGAGAGTCTCTAATACCAGCAAAGCACTGACATGACTGTGTACCAGTAATGGCAGCGCTTGCTTTAGACACCACATTATTCACATATAATGGATCCGAGAGGACCCATTCCCAACACACTTGCTAGCAGAAATCAAGTTTTACTGAGGACTTGTCAGAGACATTTGAACTAGATGTGCCCAATGAAAGGTGAATCGATTTAAAACACAGAGGGGGTTTTGCCTTCTCACTTCAAGGGCTAGTACAGAACTCTTACTCTGTCTCACTCTGTATTTCAGTTTCAACTGAAATATAAAACATTTAATAGTCAATTAAAATAATGACATCCTATCATTGAGCTTGTCAGCTGGGTTCCCAAAAAAGAGGAGGCTATAAACCTCAATGGAGAAGCCCATGGAACAGCTTTGAAGTGAGCACTTACATAGGTTAGGAAACTGAGGCATAGATAGAACATGACAAGGTCAGAAATAAAACCCAGGTTTTCTAATTCCTAGGACCCCATCCTGATCCCTGAACACATTCCTTTCCTTGCAAGGGGTATTTCAAAATGAACCATTAAATCCCACCACTGTTCTCATCTTTCTCTGGCCAGATGATATCACATGTTGCTTTCATTATTGTTTTGTGCTATCCTTTGGCTCTCCAGCTCCACTCCAGCTCTCTTGGCTTGGCCCACAACCTCTTCAAAAGCACAGTACAAGTATTATTTCTATTTCACACAAAGCTTGCCTGACTTTGTAGAAGGGAAAAAGCAGCAGAAAAACTGCATCATGTGACTCCCAAATGAAACCAGCTGTCTATTACTTCCACATCTGCAACTTTAGACCAAATTATCTGAGCCAGAAAACCAATATTTGGCCACTCTGACAAAAACTACTTCATAATGATTTTTATTTATATTTTGTGCTGTTAGCATAGAAATTTGATCACAAACACGACCTTGTTATCTCCTCCTCCTTCGGCTAACTTTGCTGCTAAGCTTAGGGGTGTTTGCCTTAATTTGTCTTTAAATTGTACCTGTCAAGTCTACTAATAAGAGGCCATTGATCAAAAACATCAGCTTCCACAGGTCATCAAGGTCCAGGTGCTTGTGGCAACTGACAGACATTGCAAAGCTCTCCTGCAGTCTTTATCCTGCTTCCTGACAGGGCATAAAGACTTCACACCAGGCTCCACGCTACTCTAGACTGTCCATGGCTGGTAACTATAATACCTAATCTAGAGCTAATTTGGATAAGAACAACATTAGACTTGAGAAGGGTATTGGCATCATCGACTCAAGGGTAGCTGGCAGTCATGCTACAAGTACATGATCATAATTGTCCCTTTGGTTAATAAAACATACATTTTTCTCTTGAGCCTATATGTTATTGAATGCTCATCTTGCCTGATTTAATTCACCTGAAGCATCTCAGAAGCAAAGTTCTTCCTCCCACCTCTTTATTCTTTGAGGTGGGGAGAAACTGGTATTTTTCTCATGTTCTTCCTGCAAAAAGGTTCTGTCTATGGCATATCAACATTTTCCGACCTGTTGAGAGCAGGCCCTTTAAGAGGGAGTTACTGAAAGGGCACATATGCAAATAAGTGGAACTAAGCGAAACGAAGTATAGTGAAGGCGAAACAAAGTGTGGGAAACAGCAAATGACACAAATGTTGTAGCCAATCATGGGGCAACTTTAAGCCTGTGGAAAGTGTGTGGAAAGCTCGTGGATAATATCCCTCTCCCTATCCGCAATGTAGTGCTTAGCGAATGAGGACCTGTAACTGTAGAACGATATGTGTGCTGCCTGGGGGGTGCTTCCCGACTATGTGTGCTTCCCGACTGTGAGTGCTTCCTGAGGAGAGAGGCTGCCTGGGCGCGCTTCCGGATTCGGGGCTGGCTGGAATGGCGGATTGATGGCTTCCTGATTGATGGCGTCGGGCTCGACTGCTCCTGGCCGCGGCACCGACCTCCAGGTGAATTCTGGTTTTTTAAACTTTTTCTACCCTCAGCATTTCAAAGGCCAAAGTTCAAAGACCCACAGAGTCAACCCTTAATAATAGAAAATGGCCTATGCAGTCTATTGATAAATAGATAACTGTTTTCTTGAATAAAGCAGCACATTTGATAGAGCTCTAAACAGAAGTAATATATAGCAGGAAATATCTCTTCCTTTGGAGGAAATTATGATGATACTTCACTGGAATATTTTGCAGTAAAAAATTTACCACTGATATTATAGAAAATCTGAAAATCCAAAAATAGAAGGTGGTGGAAATAAAATGCCTCAGGGACAGATCTGAATTGTTATGGTCTATTCACAGCCAGCATCTTGAGGCTCAGAACAAATCCTGCAATATACTTTATTCTAAACAGAATTTATGATCAGGAAGAAAGCTGACAAGTGGTATGAACTCACTGTAAAACAAACACATGTACAAATCCTGGTACTCTACGAAGGGCAATAGATTCATATCTACTTTCATCCAATTATTTCTTCATTTTCAGAGGGCACAGAGGAATGAAAGTATTCAAGCTTTACCTTAACTCTGCCAGATTTGCATAACAGAAACCGGCTTACACCTTAAGGCAAAAACATTCTTATTTCAAGAACCGTTGGTTCCTGGCTGTACATCTCATGGGCTGTGAACATCCCACATCTTTGGCCTGCTTAAGTCTCCACTTCAGCAAATCTTCAGTGTAACACATTAGTGAAACTGCAAAAAAATATTAACTAGCAAGCAACAAGCTCACTCTACTGACAACCTGGAAGCACAGATTTCCTTGGCTTTCTCCAACTAATTTTTAGTTTTAAAAACTCAGATATGAAGAATCCTAGATCCTGAACAACACTAGTTTCACTATGTCCACAGTTTTCCAAAAGACATAACTCAGAAGAAAGGTCCCAACTCCTTATGATTCTACAGCTGTCTTTTTCTTCTATTGTTCTGCAGTAGCTGGGTTTTTAGAATTTGATTGCCAGAACATGACTCCTGGCTATTCTACATAATGAAAGTCACCCTTGTAGTTCTAAATGAATATATGTATATTTGCACACATTTCTGTGTATGTATACTAACCTAAGTGTCAACAGAAGCTGATAAATATGTAAACAAATCCTGGAGAGTGTAAATTACATCTGGCAGTCTGTTTTAACAAGGTTTGCCTACTGTTTTTCATTTTAACTCCTTGCTCTTACCTACTTATTACTTCTAAAAGACTTGCTTTTATTGTTGTTGTTGCTGATTGGTGTTATATTAGCATTTATAGACTCAAGCCTTTTCTTTTAGGTCATTTACGTAATAGACAGAAACGTTCTGTTTCAAAGGTATCTCTTAGCTCTTGACATGACCCATAATCTGAGCTGTGTGGGTTCAGCAAAGCCCCAGGCAACCCTTCCTACTTGCTGTGAGGAACACGTAAGGGACAGAAGCGTGCTGAGGTGTTGGCAGTATTTTGGCAGTTTATAGTACCTAGAATACACATGCTACTGCAGGGTCACAGATCCTTTTTAATGCAGTTTCCCAAATGCCTCTAACTCCGATTCCTCCCAAGTACAACTTCTTCATTCATTTAACCTTGCTTACTTAGACCTTCTAAAGTTATTTTTCTTCTTCCTTTTAGTTCGAAAAACAACAACAACAAAAAAATCATTGTGAGTCTTTTAGTTAAACAATATAACACTAAAGTGGCTGAAGCAGAAGTATTTTTCATGGAGAGTTTCCAATGATGAAACACTTTGAAAACATGGGACTGGCTTTGCAAGTCCCTTGATTTCTGTGTGGGAGTGTGAGAGTCCTTTCTTCTGGCTGGAACAATGTAGTGGGCACAGATTTAGTAGGAAGCTCAAACATAGCATAATCAGAACCTCAATGGGCCCAAGCCTTTTTCCTCTCTCCCTCAGTGTTGGGCCACTCTCAGTGCTACCTCTGATGGTGTGTTAGATAATCAGAAGCCCCCTACACGTGCATTCTTAAATGTGGAGCATACATGGAGAAAATGAGACACTGCTTATCACCTTCTGCACATGTTGCATCTGGATAGCCAAAACATGCACATGTTGGATTTGCTGTACATTATATGCAGGAATCTACACAATCTTTCACATTAGTCTCAAACACATACTATGGAGACCATGTGCCCATAGTTCAAAAGTTCCCTGGCCAAAACAAATGGCAATTTGTTCAGTGCTATATGATGCAACCATATGGTTTCAAAGACTGCACTGCTCTCAGTCTCCCCCCTTCTCCCACATCTCACCTGGGACTGCACTTTCTTCTGCATACGCATCTTCTTCTCACCCTACTGGACATACTAGGTCAGCCTTTAAACAAGTAAGGGAGTCTTTTGCAAAGATGACAAAAGGAAATAGAGGCAGGTACAGAAAATAGAATTGCTTGGGCAATCCAAAACACAGTACTTCAGGAATAAAAAAAGCCTTGTGGCCTAGACTCCTAGCTGA
>VZTM01040721.1:147678-159365 GCA_013400555.1 Jacana jacana | reverse complement strand
ACATGGAGAAAATGAGACACTGCTTATCACCTTCTGCACATGTTGCATCTGGATAGCCAAAACATGCACATGTTGGATTTGCTGTACATTATATGCAGGAATCTACACAATCTTTCACATTAGTCTCAAACACATACTATGGAGACCATGTGCCCATAGTTCAAAAGTTCCCTGGCCAAAACAAATGGCAATTTGTTCAGTGCTATATGATGCAACCATATGGTTTCAAAGACTGCCCCCTTCTCCCACATCTCACCTGGGACTGCACTTTCTTCTGCATACGCATCTTCTTCTCACCCTACTGGACATACTAGGTCAGCCTTTAAACAAGTAAGGGAGTCTTTTGCAAAGATGACAAAAGGAAATAGAGGCAGGTACAGAAAATAGAATTGCTTGGGCAATCCAAAACACAGTACTTCAGGAATAAAAAAAGCCTTGTGGCCTAGACTCCTAGCTGATGCACCTCAGCATACTCAGAGGAGGTTTTCTTCAATGTATTTACAAAAAAATAAAATAAATAATAAAAAAACCAACAACTTACAAGCAAAGTACATTAACTGTTCTATGAGTTTCCAGTTGAGAACAGAGAAATAACTTTCTCAAGCAAGTACCAAAGTGGAAAATTTCCAATAGATACTGGCAAGGTTTTCAAGAATTTGTGAGTGATTTAGCAACACCCTTGCATGACCATTACAATTTAGACTGCCACAAAGTCACTTTACTTAGGCTGAAGTTACTCTCAACAGCAGTATTTTCTAGTCCCTACTTTTGTACACAACCTGAAAATGGGTTTGAATCATCAAGTTCCTCTAATTAGTTTAGAGATTCAAGATATTGAAAAGAATAGGGAGCAAAACCCCTGTATTTCCAGTGTTGATTGTATACCAAGGTTGTTAATTTCAAGTGACAACAACAAATTATAAAATCCTTGCTTCATTGTGATATTTTCGGTCTTTCAGATTGCAGGAGCTGATCCAAGCAATAAGAGAAGTTTGTTCAGTTAATAGGCTTGATTTCTAAGCTTTAACTGACCTTTGACACATCAGATTAAGCATTGGCGTGTGCCAATCCATTCTTATGTCACGATCTGCTGCTTCTCACAGCAAAGGTGCTTATTTTAGATTTCAATGATTGGTGAGGAAGCTTCTTAGCATACAAATCCAGCTGAACTCTCTCCACCAGTAGTCAAGCCCTCTACCTCAACATAAAATCAACTCCCACTTTTAGTACATAGGGGAACCTCAGCTCTGCTTTGGTCCTGCTGTACCATGGCACTTCAGAGAGCCCCTATGCCAATTTGCATCATACATAGTGGGAAAGGATAGGGGTACTGGGGCTGCCTACTGCTGGCTTCAAAGACAGTCTTATTGCAAGCGCTTAGAGGCAGCATTTTATCACAATATTGCTTAACCTGGAAACTCTGGCCATGCATTTAGCCTCCCAGCCATAATACTTTAAAGGAGACAAACTTCCAGTTCGCCTGCTTTGCCTAGTAGTGAGATGGAAGTAATTTGCTGCAAATCACTTATTTTAACCTTCAGTGAGGCTGAGAATATGCAAAGTTTTACACATATTATTCTCCTACCTCACTCTGCATAGAAAGATGAATACTTTAGGTCGCTAATTTTCTCAAGTTTCTTTAACAGAGAAAGTAACCTTTTTTTCCACACATGCTATGGCTTTCTTACATCTACTCCTCACCAAGTCCTCAGACCTCTTGCCCTCACGTACCCACACAGCACTACATAGTACTGCTGTTCAAACATCTCAGCAGAACTACAAAGCCAGGGTCTTTGATAATACCAATTTATCAAAAGGGTTTTATGGCTACACCCATTTAATCCGGTCTCTGCAGCAAGGTGCCTTGATATTGCTTACAGGCAAAGAGTTTTATTGTTCTTCTCTTTGATAATTACTAAAGTTTAAAAAAAACAAAACAAAAAAAATTAATAGGGTGTGAGAGAGCTTCTCAGTCTGTGACTTACAGGCTGCATTGGCTGATTACATGTGCCTTCTGAGATCTTTTTCTGTCTGGAGAAAGGAGAAACAACTCCCTGTTTCAGGACAGAGATTAATTGGTGACTGCAGCCATATAGAAATTTTAGCACCATCGCTGCATTAGAAGATTTTGTGGCAGTTTCTAGTAATTCTACTAACCGAAAGTGGGTAGATGTGGAAGCAAGACAAAGCGCGAGCACCTGGAACTGCCAAGATTCCATAGGGATTTGAATATATTTTTCAGACTGGTGTGACAACCATACTATAGCCTCACCACACCACATCAGCAAGGTCTAGGATAGCATGCACAACAATACTTACTGTAAAGACAGCACAACATAGGATCGCAGCTTATAACATGGCTGACAAAGGGAGCCAAAATGTATTTTCTGAAGATTTGTAACTTAAAAGGCAGAGAAAAATAAAACTCATCATCATTTAATGATCTGGGTTGTGCCTATTGTTTCGTGCTGTGGTTGTAACCAATAAAACAGCTTAGAACTCTACATTGGTCATAACTGAAGAGATTAATTTACTACAAAAATTGAGATATTTATGGATTATATGCCACCTCTTTAAAATTATACCTTAGATGGGCAAAATAACACCCATCTACAACTTTATCTCAGTGAAATAATTGGAAAAAAGATGAGGCTTTAGTTAAAACTCCAAACCACCTGAAGACCTCCACTGTCTTACCAAGGCCAAGTATTTCCTCTTCTCCAATTTCTTTTTTATTATGTTTCTACTTCCCTTTGAGCACACAAAACTAATAAATGTGTTTTTATCACAGAGAAATAAAGTAGCACTGCTGAAATCTGCAAGAGCAAGTGGGCATGGAAATGCCTTTCTTTTTTTAATAAAAGTTTTAATAAAGATGTATATACAAGCCTTGCAGCTCTTCAATAAGAGCCTGAGCCTGCATGTTACTTATAGACCTCAACTTCCCCTGAAGTCAGTGAGCTATTTTACAGGAAACAATCTTACGCTGGCCCCAAGGCAATGAACAATATTATCTAATATATCTTTTCCATCTCGAATCTCCACCATTAGGTCTTTAATTACAGCAGTTAGAGAATACCTATAAACACAGGGGAGCAGATACACTGATCCTTGCTATTTGCTGTCCTCACGCAAGGTGGGGTATGTGCTCCCTCCCAGCCTTGCACAGCAAGTTCTGGAAGGAGTAAAAGCTTCCAGGCTCCCCAGCCAGCCCCATCCCACCATAGGCCCAGAGCCAGCCTAAACTCATGCCCTGCAGCAATGTTTCTGATGTTAGCTCTATTAAAGGACTGTGGCAGACAAAGATGAATAGCCAACAGGTCTAACTGCTACTGATAATGCTAGGACCCAGAACTCCAACATCATAACAGCTAGCAAGTTTGGTTGGTTGGTTGTTATCTGGGGGCTTGGTTTCTTTTGTTGTTGTCTGGGGGATTTTTAATAAAAATAGGAAGTAACAGCATTTGCCACCATTACTTACAGTAAGTAGTGAGGACATTTTAGGAGTAACATTGCAAAAATAATTTTGGAGCCAGTAATTTAAATTTTTTCAAAGTAAAAATAAATAAAATTGATGAATAGAGGTAATAAGATTTTTCTGTATCTAAAGGGGACATCTGATAAATTGGAAGTACCAGTTAATAAAATGGACTAGGCTATTCAACTAGACAGAGACACTTTGGAATCTGAACAGCTGCCTGCAATTTCTGAAAATTTATAAAAGGTGCATAAACTCATGAATTCACAGCAAGTTCATAAAAGACTTCATAAAACACGTCACTTGTAATCGTCTGTACAATCCCAGCAGATTTGCCCTTCTCCCATTTCCCAAACCATCCTTCATGGATGTTGAAGTGCTGTCTCAGACCTCCTTGGTGTCCTACCATGAGCCCAGGCAGCTTTAGCACAGGTATCCCCAGCACAAGAAAAAAATCTGGAGCTCCTCTTCAGGCCAGAGGAAAAGTTGGGATAAAATTCAGTCCCCTCTTTATGACTTTCACACACAGTCTGCTCAAAACACTAGAAGATTCAGCTTACATTATGGTTTGTTTTTTGAAGCATCTTATTTGTGTTTGTACTCAGGAACATGCTCAGTGTTGATTTACACTGTAATAAAGAATTATCATTCCTTTGGCAAATATTACAACTACTTACATATTCCAATGAGAGCATTGCTTTAATGAAAGCAACAACAGTAAGAAAAACAATTTTCTCTGCCTGTTGAACAACTGCTTTGCCTCTTATCCACCTCCAATAAGAGTGAAGTAGTTTCCCCAATACATGTTTGTAAAAAGTGGGAGGTGGTTTCAAGGTTGAAGTGATTATCACTTTGAACTTAAATGGAGATGCTTTCAGACCACTTTTAATAATATTTAAAAAAAAAAAAAGCTACAGTATATACCCAATTAAAGAATAAACCAGATCAGCTATTTACCACAAGAAGGACCAATTCTGTTGTAAGGTTAAGTCACACTGGTATAAGTAATACGACATGCAGACTTACAGATCTAGGAGAGCAGACAGGAGGCGTGAAACAAACAGCAACTGACAGGAGATGCAATGGAGACACACTAAAAAAAAAAAAAAAAAAAAAGAAAAAAGCAAGAAGAGTAAACTCTGTCATTTTATGTTTTTCCAAGCAGTCTCTGACAAGAGATAGTTTTACTGTCTGCCATTTTCTCAAGCTGCAGGAGTAGGGCTGATAGCACATCAGACTAAGACAATGATGAAAATGGATTTTAGTAGCAAACCAGCTAAGACAGCTGCTCACTCAACAGCCACCATGAAAAAGGTACAGCTTGATTCAGGTATAACACAGAAACCTGCAGCTCTGTAGCTAGACAGGAGCTAATGGTGAGATATCAGTGTTGCAGCCTGATTAAAGCACTGGAAAAGTTACAGAGACTTTAATTTCTGAGACTCAGACACATAGCAATATTTCTCCACTTTCTCCCTTGCCTGTCTTACCATTACTACCAGACAGCTAAAAGAGCCAAAACTGTAAAGGGAGTACAGAACAGTTTTTATTAGGTTCTCCTTCTCCAACTTGACCTGTTTTTCAAACTCACATTTAATCCTCTCTTTTAATATCTTACATCAACTAACATAGAAACTGAGCAAGAGATGCCCTCTTCAGAACACTGGGCAACAGGATGGAAGACAAAAGCAAAAAGAATTTCTCAATTTACCAGCTCCTCAGTGTCTACACTTTAAATAGTTACAGACAAGAAAATAAAAAGCATTAAAATACAAAATATGTGGCCAGAAGGTATGATACAGTCACTATATAAATACCATAATAAGTAGCCACACTAATCAGTCTGAAATTACAGAAAAAAATATTTGTTGGTGTGACACTGTAACATACTTACTTTTATAAAAACAAGATTGTATGAAAAAATAATTTACTGCTAATATCTCTAAATGTTAGTGTTAAATGCTCTTTTAATACTAAGCTATATTTTCATAAGTTACGTACAACAGATTTTTCATAACAAAATATAGATAGGAATTCCCTTGAGAATAGGGAAAAAACTCCAGCATAAACTACAAAAATAGCTGCCCATCTATTCTATCTTTCCTAAGCCATTCACCAATTAAAAGACTTACCTTCCATCCAATACAAATTGAAAAATCTCATCTACTTTCTGCTTATAGAATTTCTGCAGCAACAGTTACAAAAGCTCACTACTTAGGGCATCCACAACACCCAGAAAAAAAACATTAAAAATGTGTGTGTTGTGTGGGTTGACTCTTTTAAAATGTGGAAAAGATTCAACTATTTTAGAAACTCCTATTAGGCAGCAAAAAGAAACAGCTACTTAACTGAATCACCACACTACTAACAGATCTCACTGTCCCTAACCAACCTTAATCACCCTCAAGCCTCATGCTTAAATAGGCAGTGTTTGAGAAAGGCCTCAGGTGAGGCTAGTCAGAGCCATTAAGACACATGTACTTAATTAAGACACAGGACCCTGACCTAAATATCTCAAATGACCAGTCCTCCCACCGTTTGGTTTATCTTGAGATAACTGCAAAGGAGCAGCCAGTGCACTTCCTCACATTTCTGAGATACGTAATCCATTCTGTATTAAGTAGAGGTCCCTGCAGTCTCCTGATGTAGAGTTTTACTTGAGTGTCACGGTTAGGAAAGAGTACATTTTTACTTGTGCTGTGAGAACAAACAGCCATAATACACCTTAAGTCACTTTTTCAGCTCTGGTGACTCAGAGCAACAGGGACTGCAAATGACGCACATACTGAAGCAATTTGGATCTTCAGAGCCACAGCAGCCAAATTAAAGGAAAATGGTACCCACTGGAGACCCAGGCTTGTAATTAATCTCTAGAAAACATTTGGCATTTCCAGTAAATTTGATCTAGAAAGTGACTAATTTCTCAGGCGTTTGCAGAAACACATGGACAGAAGAAGAATAACCTGTCAGAAAAGAGGAGAAGTTGCTGGCTACCTGGCATGGGAAGATGAGAGATGGCTTGATCTCCCCACAGTTTGACTTCTGCAGGCATGAACCTCCTCTGTCACAACCAGGTTCATGACTTGGCCATCTCCCTGCTGCTAATTTTCAAATTTATGTATGCCAGAGTCCCTGTCCCTGTGAGCTTCTAATAGGAAAGGAGAAAACAATAGCAACAGGCAAAAGAGAGAGAAAACAAAGCCCAAACAAAACAAAACAAAACAATAAAACTGGGGTCTCCAATTTTGGCACTGCTGCTTTTAATTAAATCAGTAGGAAAGCATATGACACAGATTTCCATTGTGGGTAGGAACAAAAGACTGACTCTACAATCAAAGCATCCATTTGATGCCATGCAACATATATTTTCTTTTAACTGTGCTTCATTATAAAGCTAAAAGAAGCACTGAGCGAGTCCAGGACAACAAAGGTGAAGTGAATGGGACTGTAGAAGAGATGAGTGCAACTAGCAGGAGAAGGAAAGTGGGAGGAGGTGGGCTGCAAGAGGGGAGGATAGCAAAAGACTGCTGTGGTAAGAAAGCCATACGGCTGATGGGAACCATCAAGTACATCATCAGGATGGGAACTGCAAGTACAGACAAAAGTATCTAATCTATACCAAAGGTATCAAATCCAGGCAAGCTCTTGAGAACTACGAAGGTCCTTTGGCTGGAAGACCTTCTTTCTCAGTAGTAGCTGTGGCAGCTCTCAAAAAGGCTTCTCCCAGCACCAAAGCCATGCACTTTGTGGAACTTAAAACAGCAGGAAAAGCCATGTGTATGTGTGGGGCTGGCCACCACCTGCAGGCAGTACCCTACACAGGGTCATCAGACTGTAGTCTGGTGTTTATACAAAATAATGAAGACGACAAGACAGAGAAACATTCTGCGCCTAGTCATTAACAAACTAGACTAATAATTCATTCAAAGCTTGGTACAGTTGCCTCATAGCAATTACAGACTGCACCTCCCACAGATGGCTGTTACTTAATAGAAAGCAAAGATAACAGACATTGTGTGTTACTTTGCTGTGTCCAAATCACAACAGTCTGTAATTAAAATCATTAAGCAAAAGAAAGAATCGACAGGAGAAAATGATGCCAAGAACTGGGGTGAAAGTAGTCTATTTAAGTGACAAGAAAAAGGTTTGTATTCCTAGCAGAACATCAAGGAAGAATCCTTATCATAAAGATAATTTAGAGTCAACCCTCTTCTGAAATAAAATTTGGATAGGATTTGGGGGGGGACCCTCCTATGTAAAATGTAAATGTTTTGAATGAAAGCTACAAGCTAAGTTGTGGTATCATAGAAGTCAAAAAAGACTCTTACTGACTTCAGCTAGGTAAGAATCATTTTCTCCCTGGTCTTCCTTACCCACCTATCACACAGATAGTCATCACCTCTGCAAATAGCTGATAGCTGTCTTGGGTAGCACAATCAAGGTCGCCATCATCAGAAACAAAAATGCCCAGATTCTTTTTTCACTTTCTGTGGGTCTGACTGCAGCCTCAAAAGTTTTGGACCGGACCATAATAATAATAATAATAATCACATGGTGGCATATATTATGAGCTTTTACAGGAATGCTGAAGAAACATGGCATTAGAGGAACCATTCTGAAGTTGACCATTGTAAGGCAGACTATATTAATATTACAAAACTATACTCTTTGCCATCAGATCAAAGAGCATATAGATTAGCCAAGAGGGAAGATTTGTGATTTATGGTGACACGGCAAAAATTTGGAAACAGTAAGTCTGCCAGAACAGTAGGAAAGAAAGATAAGAGAAAGACAATTTCAAGAGTTTCCATAAATTAAAAATCCAAAATCTCTCTTTGTGTGAATATTTTCATGTTACTATGAGTCGGCTGAGTAGGCTATGAAAGTCAGTGAAACGGAAAATGTAATAAGATATTCTAGAGGTAAGTTACAACAGCAGAATAACAAGCACGACCGTGGTGATGTGGTCAGTGCTTCAGAATCACATTAAAAGGGGCTCCATTTCCCCTGACACACCAGTCTTTGATTAACACACCTTAAAGTATGGATGTTTTCTAGTATGTACAACAAAACACTTGGAAGCAGTCAA
Organism: Jacana jacana; assembly: GCA_013400555.1. NCBI lineage: Eukaryota > Metazoa > Chordata > Aves > Charadriiformes > Jacanidae > Jacana > Jacana jacana. The sequence goes on along the minus strand of VZTM01040721.1, from coordinate 150,798 downwards.
GTATTTTATGTCAGCTCAGTTTCCAATTTTCCCGTACATGTCAAATTAGCAATCTGTTTTGTTTGCAAATCAGCAGCATGGAAGAAATGAATTCCACACATAAACTCAACTAGTGTGAAATAAAAGAGACAGTATAACAAAGCTTTAATAAAACTGCACCCAGCATTTGGGGAAACCAATTATTTATGGAAAAGATAAACAAGATTCTTCACAAGAATTCAGCAAAATAGCATTTGTAATGTCCTAATAAAACGAAGCACGTTTTAATCTTCCTTCAGCTTGGTGGAGTGTAAACAAGCAACATTTTTCAAAGTCATTAGAATTTCAGCAGTTGATAGTAAGGAGGCTTGGAAGTGATATTTATTTAATTTTTTAATTAGTATCAGACGTTGATAGCAAAACTGAAGTCTGATGAGGATGCTTGTGTTGATGACGTTACTGTCTCCGCTACCAAGGCAAGATCGTATAAGAAAAGCCATCACAGAGCTCTGTAGTACCGTCCTACGGCAGCAGTTTAATAGAGACAAGGCTCTTCTCAGCCCTGCCAGAACTCAAACACATAACTCAGATCTCTTGTTCATGTGGGTCTACTGAGTATCAGGGTGATCAGCAAGATGCTGAGCAGATATAAACATTCTGATTATTTGCAGTAGATATACTCTGCTTATGCCTTATGTTTTTTTCCCCTTGAGATGCAATGAGGTGACCAAGCAAATGGCTTCTCTTTCAAACAACAATCTTCTCCTTTGGAATTCCTAAAGTGAAAGGGAGAAAGATGATTACCCTTTTATTAACATAAATATATTTTTTAGGATGTAGTGAAGTTAATTCTTGTACAATGGTCAGAGCTTGAGAAAGATTCTCCGTTGATATTGGTAGTTACTTCTGCTGGTATTAGTTGATATTAGTTACTTCTGCTGGAAAAGTTACAGAATCATAGAATCATAGAATCATTTAGGTTGGAAGAGACCCTTGGAATCATCAAGTCCAACCATCAGCCCTACTCTACAAGTTCTCCNCTTACCAGTGCTGAGTACAGGGGGACAATCACCTCCCTACTTCTGCTGGTCACACTATTCTTTATGCAAGCCAGGATGCCATTGGCCTTCTTGGCTACCTGGGCACACTGCTGGCTCATGTTCAGCCGCCCGTCAACCAGCACCCCCAGGTCCTTTTCTGCCAGGCAGCTCCAGCCACACTTCCCCAAGCCTGTAGCGATGCATGGGGTTGTTGTGGCCCAAGTGCAGGACCTATGTGTGTGATTGTCAGAAATAAACATGTTAAATCTCTTGTCCTTATTTGAAGGCACCTCAAAGAGTTTATCTTCCCAAACAGAGAAAATATTCTTCATTCTAGATAGCCAATTCAGAAAAAAATCAGTGAAAAATTAAGCCTGTGTTATTTTATGTGAGCTATTTAGGATAAAATCTATAAAGGACATGAGAGTTCATATTGACTCCTTGACTGAAATGAAAACTACCATCTGATCTGCATTAGGAGTTTACCACCCAGTCATTTTGAAGCTATTTTTTTCATTAGCAAATGTACTGCAATTTTTTTTTCTCTTTGCTCTAATCCAATTTACTTCCTCTCTGTCAAGGCTGTCAAACAGCAAAGGGTTGGTATATTTGAGTGTATGTTTTAGTTCAGCTGATCATTGCAACTGAACTGACACTTACTCACTTTTGTGCTATTCTCCTTTTGAACAAGCCACCAAAAAAAGGCAAAAAAAAAGCTTTCCTGAAATCAAATTTAAATTAATAGCTCTTAGTGCATCCCTAGCATGCCCCTCAGTTTTGTCTTTCTTTGGATTGTTTCAAAGAGACAGGTTCTTGTAATCTCCTCTAGTGGTACAAGCCATGCTTGCCCCCCTGATCTACTCCAACTTACTTCCACTTGGATCCCACCTCGGGCAAGGACTACTAAGTTGGGGGACCAAATGTATACGTAAATTTTCAGATAAGGACTTACTGTGCTTTTTAATGGCATTAATGTAATGAAAATACCTCACTTATCACAGGTTTTATTTAAAGCCAAAATGTATCAGTGAGCACAGACCATACAACAGAAGGCCTGCAACAGGTCTTCAGATTAGCAGAGACTTGAGATAGTGAAGGTTAAAATTTTTCTTTAAAGAACATTTGCATTTAGATAAAAGGCACCAAGCATAACCCAATTTTTATTTTTGAGGCTATTCCCTCCAAAGCTTTCCTAGGAAAAGGTCAAATCGCACCAAAGGCATTTTGGCACAATATGGGGGCATCAATACAGGCACCATGAGGTAGTTCACCAGCGCTATGTTTTTGTGCATTAAGAAGTGCAGGTGGAGAGAGAAGCTTAAGGGACTGGGTTACAACAGAACTGAGCTGATTTGAGCTGTCTTTCATGCTACAGTCAACAAGTGAGATTACTGGACCTGATCTAAACCATACTCAATACAGTAGAAGCATTTGCCGATTTTTATAGGGAAAATGACTATTTTAGGCTCAGCAAGAACTAAAATACAGCCTCAGATAAGCCTTATAAAATGCAATGCAGGTGGTCAGGAGCTGTTGTATCTCAGCTTCAGACTGAATCTGAAGCGAATTTCTTTTTCACGAACTATTTTGGAGAACATCTGGATTCTAAAGTTTAACAAAATGAAAGTTTTGAAAAATATTATTGTAGCTCTGATGAGAAACCCTTTTTAAGTCTTTTTTTTTTATTTGGTGAAGATTGGTATATCCTGATATTATTAAAATTCACAGCCTTGTTGTGTGTAACACCTTACTAGGATTTCAACTTCTCTTTAAAAGGAGTTATTAGTTCATTAAAAAAAATAGCCATACAAGCATTCTGCATTTAGAGAAGACAAACGTCCTTTCTTTCTCTCCCTGTCTGTCTTTAGAGATAAATTAGGAGTTTGGTCCCTCTCTACACTCAGTTATTTTCTGTGGAAAGAATGGATATATTTTGATTTAAGACGATGCTTCTTGAATGAGAACTTGATTAAAGCTCTCACCTCTTTTTGCAAGGAAGTGAGAAAAGATGATGACTGCAAGATTATTGCAAAACCAGCAAAAAATGTTCCCCTCAAATACCTTATTTTTATGACATGTTTTTGAGTGTCTCCCCTCTTCC
>VZTM01040721.1:78406-128196 GCA_013400555.1 Jacana jacana | reverse complement strand
TGGCAGCCCTGGGACGGGGGGGGGGGTGTCGCTGGTTAATGGCAGCCCTTGTGCCACGGAACCGCCTTCAACGGGGAAAGGTTTGGGGAAGGTAAAGTGGCAAAGCTGTTTGGGCAACGCTGAGAGCAAACAAGGAGAGATGATGCTGGGCGTTACATTGCTGGAATGGCAGAGTCCAAATCTCTCACAGAAATGAACTCCTTTCTGCTCTGGTCCCTTTCCCTACATAAATATTCTTTGCCTGGAGAGTTGAACCTCCGGTGACAAGGAAACTCCAGTAGCAGCTGGGAAGGGAGACTTTGTGGAGCTATAGTGGTTGCAAGTGCTGGCAGAGGGCCGTGGGAAAGCTGGTGGTTTGGTTGTGTTTGCTTCCAGGCTCCTCCAGGAAAGGTGGAAGAGGTGGTGAAGTCTGCTATTGATGCAGGCTACCGCCTCTTCGACTGCGCCTACTTCTACCAGAATGAAAATGAAATAGGGAATGCGGTCCAGCAGAAGATCAAGGAGGGGGCTGTGAAACGGGAAGACCTCTTCATTGTTACAAAGGTACAAGGATGCTGGATTATTGGGGCATTTAGCTTTTTCTGAAAGAGAAACCCTTGTTCCATCTGTAAAGTAACCAACGGGCTTACTCCCTTCTTCAATATTAATTTCATAGTTGACTTGTTGTGTGCTATAGATTCCATCCTTTATTTGCAATTTGGCCTGAGCTTTACCTAAGGAACCATTTACAACTTTGGAAAGATAGCATGGTTGCTGGTCTAATAATTTCCTTGTATCTATTAAGTCACTTAAGTTTACTGAAGGTCCATTTGCACACACCCTATAAAGATTGGGGGGGGGCGAGGAGGAGAGAACAAGAGATTTCTGAATTCAAAAGTCCCATGCTACTTGGTGGTGTGTGCAAGACATTGGAAAATGGTGTCATGTACAAAATATAAGCCTGGAAGGGAACAGAAATGAAAGTATGGGATTTCAATCTGAAGTATTTATTCCATTCTTTCATTTCAGCTACTTGTCTCAGCAACAGTCTTTACCAAGAAGTGAGAACACATCAACTAAAGCACCTATGATCCTATGATTTGGTGTTTTCACCAGGAAAACTAGAAAACATTGAGAGTAGCTAAGCTTTTCAATATATTCTTAATTTCTGTTAAAGAGTAGGTTTTCATTTGAGTAATGCCTGCAAGTTCTTCTATTTAATCAACCTGAACACTCATTTAAAGAATAAAGTAAAATTCACAACAGTTCTTTCAGTGACCAGGTAAAAGGGACAGAAGGGGGTGTTGCTCAAGACTCAAAATTTAGGCTGGGAAAAAAAATAAAATTGTAAGAGTAACCGTTTTGCAGTGTCAGAAACACTCATCAGGGTGTTACAGTTACTTCTGAGACTCTTTTTTTATAAGTAGGAACACTGATTGTCCACCTTCATTACTGACTCCCTTATTTGTGGTATGTTTGTCTTACCTTACAATCAAAATATTGGCATCCTTGTCTTCACTGCGCACTGGGTAGGCGGGGAGGGGGTTGTTCTCCCAGACCACCAAGGGAGAAGCTTCTGTCCCCTGCTCTGGACTGTGAAAGCTGTAGACTCATGGTCGGGCTTGGTTTCTTCCCACAGCTGTGGAACACGTTTCACGAGAAGTCTCTTGTTAAAGTAGCATGCAAGAAGAGCCTCGACGCACTGCAGCTGGACTACCTTGACCTCTACCTGATACATTTCCCTATGGGATTCAAGGTAGTTCCGCTCTAAATTTCCGCTGTTCTTACCTGGCTAGAAACATGGCATATTCTCTTATCTGTGCTGTCACCATCTTCATTATGCAGCTGCAGTAAGCTATGGTTCATTTGGCTCTTACCTGAAGAGGTGGTAGCAAACATGTAGTCAGTAACTGCGTAGTCCATTTTAGCACACAAGTCCAGCTTTCCATGCCAGTTGGAATGAGATAGCTGTGGGTATGAGCACTGCTAATGAGGCCCCTGGGTCTTCAGGTAAACTGTAACCAGCACACGATGTTGCTGTTTGGGATCATGGCCTTCTGCAGGGCTGGGACAGTGCAAACGCTTCAGGCTTTAGAGATGTGGGCTTGATCTGGAGTAACCCACAGTGAAAAGTGAAGCACAGTGCAGAGAGAACACGCAGGCTTTTTTCTCCAGTCTACACCCATGTAAAATAAATAAAAACTCTCAAATAATGGTAGGGTGTTGTCTGTTCCTTTCTCTCTAGATCTGCCTGAGTTAGTCTCAAAATTACTCCTAATCCCCAGTCTTTTTATGCAGGGAATGATTTGTAGAAATATGGCCCTTGTCCAAAAGAGAATACTGATGAACATGCATCACTTTTAATTAAGTGATATGCTTATATAACCTACTAACTCACTGCCCATAACTCCAGTCAGAAGTGCTAGTACACAGTAAAAAAACCAAATGCTGAAAATGTATGTTTTATCTACCTTGAAATAACAGGCTGGTGAAGAACTTCATCCTCTGGATGACAAGGGTATGAGTATTCCCAGTGATACAGATTTTCTGGACACATGGGAGGTAAGTTAATGTTGTTCTTTTGAGCTGATGTCAGCACTAAAGATGGAGCAGAGGTCTGCACACATGATGACATTAAGGGATAGGTTTTGGTACAGAGGATAATCACGCAAAACTGTATTTCATGACCAGAATGAGCAGAGCTGCTGTTACCTCTTGTTCTGAGGAGCAAGAGGGGGTTGTCTTTGCTAAGACTAGAGGGGAGGAAACTATGAGCACTATGAGCACTGTAGGTGTTGTCACTAAAATAATATTTAAATAGTAGATTAACGAAGTGTAATTAATCCAGGTGTGGCTGTTAACTTACTGGGTGTTTCATACAGATAGTGATTTCCCACACTTTTCAGTGTTGAGCATCAGCATGTCAGGCTGTCCTTCAATCCTCCTTTCCTCATGGCCTGAAAAGGATTCAGGGTCTGCTCCTGTTACCTACACCTCTGTGATGCTATGGCTCTGAAAGCAGTCCTGAAGAGAAGGAGTTGAGGGTCTTGGTGGATGAGAAGCTCAACATGAGCCGGCAGTGTGCACTGGCAGCCCAGAAAGCCAACAGCATCCTGGGCTGCATCAAAAGTAGCATGGCCAGCAGATCTCAGGAGGTGGTTCTACTCCTCTACTCTGCTCTGGCAAGACCCCACCACCTGAAGTACTGTGTACAGCTCCGAAGTCCTCAGCACAAGAATGACATGGACCTGTTGGAAGGGGTCCAGAGGAGGATCACAAAGATGATCAGAGGGCTGGAGCACCTCTCCGATGAGGACAGCCTGGAGAAGAGAAGGCTCCAGGGAGACATTATAGCACCCTTCCAGTACCTAAAGGGGACATACAGAGGGATGGGGAGAGACTCTTTTATCAGGAAGTGTTGCAATAAGATGAAGGGTAATGGATTTAAACTGAAAGAGGGGAGATTTAGATTAGATACTAGAAAGAAATTCTCTACTGTGAGGGTGGTGAGGCACTGAAACAGGTTGCCCAGAGAAGCTGTGGCTGCCCCATCACTGGAGGTGTTCAAGGCCAGGCTGGATGGGGTTTTGAGCAACCTGCTCTAGCAGGAGCGATCCCTGCCCATGGCAGGGGTGTTGGAACTCAGTGATCTTTAAGGTCCCTTCCAACACAAACCATTCTATCATATATGAATTAATATTTTTTCTACAATAGTAGATTACAGCCGCAAGAAAGTATTTCAAGGGAACTTGAGTTTATGCAAACACCCTCCCTGCTGTGTCCTGCCGACTCAGAGGTGGCCTGCTGGTGTGGGAGGAAGTAGAGGGGTCTACTTAAGGTTTTTCTTTTAACTCTGGTAAAAAGACACCCGAAGAAGCTGAAGAAAAAGATTTTGCTTTCCATTACAACAGGGTTAGCCAAGTCATTCATAGAGACATAAGGCACACAGATAATACAAGGTGCAAAGGGGTTTTCTTGAGGGGGTTGTTTATTTGTTCTGTAATAATTTGAAATACCTTTCTTTAATCTAGTCTGGGTTTCTTATTGGTTTGTCACTAGCTTTAGACCTCTAAAGTAGTGTAGCTGATACTTATACCACCTCATAAACACACATGGGTTGTCCTTACTCATTAGGCCATGGAAGAGCTGGTGGACTGTGGTCTGGTGAAAGCTATTGGTGTCTCCAACTTTAACCATGAGCAGATTGAAAGAATCTTGAACAAGCCAGGACTAAAATACAAGCCAGTAAATAACCAGGTAAGTTTTTTCATTTCCATTGACGTCAGCTAACCTCGGAATATTACCAAGTTTTTTGTGCTACACTTCAGCTCTAAAACTGACTTTCGCCATGACCCTTAAATAGTTTTGGTACCATGGAAAGATCTTGTAAAGCACAAGGTGTCTCTGGTTGTACCCAAGTCACTTCAAGTCAGTGCTGCCTGCAATATGGAAGGCTTTGGTACAGTGTCAGCGGATGGTTTTTAGCTGAGGGATCTCAATGAAAAATTCTTTTGTAATTGTGTGTGTATATAATGCAGTAGAGATTTGAGAGCAATACCATACAAAACAGTATGGATTATTCATATCACAGTGACATGAAACAAACGTGAGAATTTCATTTTTAGGCATTGGAAAAAAGCAAAAATATCCATTACCCTATCTAAGACCTTATGACTTTCTCCTGCATGTCACCTTTCACACTCCCAGTGTTACAGCCCAAGTTGCCACGGGCCCATTTCTGCCATTCCTGGAATAACCAACAAAATCTCCACTGTGATCTACTGCACAGGCACAGGACTGTACAGGAATGCTCTAACTCATTCACTGGACTTGTTTACTCTCTGACACAAAAGAAACCGTTTCACTGAACCTCATTACAATAAGGAGGGTTGAAGTATACAATTCTATAACAAATTCTCACCACGTACCTCATGAATGAAACCACAGGACAACAGGGGCATCAGGACCTTCTGACTTTTTTCCATATGTGACCTTCTTGCCACTCAGATGAGGGTGCCCAATGCCCATCTCTGCTGGCTTGGGAAATCCAAAGCCAGTTAAATCTGGGTCGCAGGCAGGCACGATGCTGCTTCTGCTGCTATGCTGGACTTGAGTTTAGCATGTACATCATCCAGGCTTAGTGCAAGGAGCACGCAGGACTTGGAAAGATGTTGCTGAGGGCTATAATGTTTCAGTGGGGATGGGCCTAACTACCCCCATGTTAAAAGCTGCACCAACTTCAGTGCTTTAAAGAACTTCAGGCATTGACTCCAATTTGCTTCTCTATGGTTGTGCCTGTACCACGCATTTTCATTACAGTCATTCCTTAACCTACCTCAGGTCTAAATAAACTACTCTTCATAGATTTCATGTCGCCATGCCTGGTAGCAAAGCCATAACTTCTAGAAACATCTGGCTATGTCTATGGTGTCATGTTATGCAGGGTAAACATATAGCCCTGTGGTCATACTATGGCTTGTGGTTGCATGACTTGGGGCAGGAGCTAAACTCCAGATATTCTGAGCTGCCCCACTGAAGATGCTGTTCTGCTCGCCAGTAGTCCAGGAAGACTGATTTCCCTAATTCTTGACATGGATAGCAATTTCACTCTTGTCATCTATTTCCCAAAATCGTTGCATAATATGTAGCATGAGGAAGCTGTATTCTCTGTGCCAGGCCTCCAGATATTGCTGTGACCTGAATAACATTTTTTATAAGGTAAATTTTAATCATGATATTGTGAGTCTTCACATGTTTTGTGACCCAATAGGAATTAAAATGTTGGTTATGCTCTGGAGCTCAGTTCAGTCCACCTCTGTGTCAGCTATCATGTTCCTGTGCTTGCAGATTGAGTGCCATCCGTACCTCACCCAGGAGAAGCTGATTAAGTACTGTCAATCCAAAGGGATTGCTGTCACAGCGTACAGCCCCCTTGGCTCTCCCAACCGCCCATGGTAAGAAAGCACTGCAGCCTTTCTGCACGCAGAACAGTGCATTTGCCACTTGAATCTTTGGGGCAATTGATGCAAATAATGTATGTATAATAAGAAAAGTGCTGTTGCATCATTGCCAATTATTTCACATAAAATGCCAGGCTTCCTACAGGGAATTTAATACCTTTCTACCATCAATATCCTGACTTTTGTTTTTAACAGGGCCAAGCCAGGGGATCCTCTGCTGCTGGATGAGCCCAAGATCAAAGAGATTGCAGTTAGACATAATAAAAGCCCTGCCCAGGTAAGTGGGGTTGTCACGGCAAACTGTTCTTCCTCCTCAGACATTCTTACAAGCTGATGGCCAGCTTAGTAGATGCTGCATTTCCTAAAAGTACAGCATAATGGGCTTGAACTGCACTCAGCTCCTCATTTTTCCCCAGTTCCTACCAGCATTCATACAAATTATAAGGTATTTTCTAAGAGGTTTTGAGTGTTGTTTTTGGAGGGACTGATCAGCAGTGGTACATGCTTACCTCAGATGTCCTGCTTCTTAGGGTGATTTCTTGTACTCCCAGAGAAGTGCTTGCTCCCTGAGAACCCCTTTCCTCTGAGGTTTATTTACAAATCATCAAGCCAACTTGTTATTCTTTCCTCCAGCTAAGTTAGCCAAGTTATTCTTCTGAGAAGCTCTGTAATTTGCAAACCTATTTGATTGCTCCCTGGTTGCTTGTCTTCACAAAGCACCATTGACCAAAGCTGCTTGATTACTCAAATTATTCAGGATGAAATTTTTTTTTCTCTATTACTTGCTAGTCACACAAATGAGTTCTTGCACAGGATCTGCAGAAACTGCATTTCAAACAACCCCACATGGTCACAGGCAATCAGCCACAGTCGGATTTTTAAGACAGGCAAGAGCAGGACGAAAACATTGTATGCAACAGTCCTGTTTTTCAGGAGGGAAAAAACTTTTAAAAACTATAAATACATTTTTCCTTTTAAGGACTTCAGAAACATTAACCGAGATGAGGTACTTAGCTGTGTGCTCAAAATAATTTGAGGTATTCTTGTGCTCATCTGGTCTGAGCACCCATATAACACAAGCATCATAATTTTTCTCCCCACCTCCTCCTACTCCAAATGAAAACAAAACAAATCCTGGAGAAGCCAGGATATAGAAACAACGTAGGCCAGAAATAATTACACTTTGTCAGTAGACTGCCAGCAAATGTTGGCACATCAAACTCCTGTATGCAAATCTTCCAGAGTGAAACATGGCTGTAGAAGGATGTAGAAGGAGAAATTGATTTAGGGGGGGAGGTTGGGGCAGGGGGAAGTACAAGAAAACACAAAAGGCATTTGAACAGATTTCTTGGTACCCCTGTGTTCATGCTCCCCCTTGCTCTTTCCTAGGTTCTGCTCCGGTTTCTCATCCAAAGAAATGTGATTGTCATTCCCAAGTCTGACAAACCACAACGCGTTCAGGAAAACATCAAGGTGAAGTTTCCATTGAGACTGCTCCTACCTTTTTACACAGGGTAGCCACCCATACCTATATCTTCTCCATGTCTCCAAGCAGTGTCTAAGAGACACTGGAAGGGAAGCACAGAGATGTAAAGATTGGAACTCAGCACTACCTAACCCTCTGCACTCATTCCCTGGGGAAAAGCATTTTGTTCCTGTCAGGAGAAAAATGGGTTACACCAGGATGGTCCAAGCTCTGCTGTCCTGGCAAGGGAATCCCAGTTTTAGACTTTCCCTCTGGGAAATGCTTAGTGAGCCTCTCTTTAGGGTGTAAAGGAACAAATTGTAAACACCAGACCCATTATGGTTTATGTCTCACCTTGAGGCTTACAGGGACTCAGTTTGATATTTGCTTATAAGACGTCGTATCTTAGAGGAAATTTCTGCATTACTTTCAATTCATGCTGCTACTTTTTTTTTTATTTACTTCTCCTTTGAGCCACCAGCATAAATTCTTAGATGACTGCTTAACCATGAGACAAATATTTGCAGCTGGTACCCAGTCGTCCTCTGTTGTAGCAGAAATACTTACTCTAGTTCCAGCATTTGTGACGCATCAAGTAATCCATCCTCAGCACCATAAGTTTTCTGTCTGTGCTTTACAATGCAAAGTACAGTGGTGTTTACATTCAACCACCCGAGACTATAAGACATTGCTCTAAACAGCACCTCAGAAAGAAAAGTACTGTCTTGGTTACTTGAAGGGTAAATTGGTATTTGGCTGACAAATAAGAGCATTTCTTAATCCTCTTAATACTCTGAGGCAGTATGTTCCTACCTCAAGTCATAAATGCATGAAGCACACTTAATGAAGCCAAGTAAAAAAGTTTGTTCGTTTTCCCCTTCTAGGTGTTTGACTTTGAACTGTCTGCAAAGGAGATGGATGTCATCTTCAGCTTTAACAGGAACTGGAGAGCGGTTCCAGTGCTCCAGTATGTTCCCTTTTATCCTTGCTATCCGTTAGGCCTATCTCTATCTGTGTTTTCATCCCCCATATTTTGAAAACATACATGACCAAAAACAGGGAGAGCTCATATCTTAAAACCTGGATCCAAGGTAAGGAGACACATCCTGGAAGTGATGGAGAGAGATTTATTCAGGGCATTCCCTTAGGCATTGTGCTCTTGCCCGTGCTTGTTCACAAGCCTATGTCCAAATTAATGACAGCAGTAAAACTTGAGTATCTTGGCAGAGGGGGAGGAGACGGCATTAGGGAAATGGTACTGAAGATACTTTCTACAATACTTAAATAACCATTCTTTCTCTTCTCAGAGCTGTCAATCATAAGGACTACCCGTTCAAAGCAGAATATTAATACCAGTGGTTTCTGCGAGACCTCCGTGTAACTCCTTCCAGATGAGAAGATGTAGCTTGGTCTTGACATTTTTTCTTCTGTACTTGACAATCATCACAAGCAGTTACTTGTCCTCCTGTTTCAGGAGGCCACCACAAGCTGCCATAAGAATGCATCAATAGGGATAGGTCTTTTGTAAAGATGGTTAGCAGAAATCTGTTTTTGATTAGTAGTAAAAAGGCAATGTCTCTTCATTTCTTTTTGTTCCTTGTCTTCCTTAATTAAAGGCTTGTTTAACAAAAAACGCTGGTTACTTACAAGATTTTTTTTTAATATGATATTTCCGGTGTGGTCAAGTCATGCTGGCTCATGAGTTGCTGTCAATCAATGTTCTTTTTAATTACTTGGCTTTTTTCACATAGTTGGGATTTTTATAGTGTGAATCTCTCATGCTTTAAAATTTTATACGAGTGAAGTTTAAATAACTACAAAACTTAATTAGTGGCATTCTTAAATTATTTCATATAATTACTTGTAAAATCCTGCCTGGAGTCTGGTTTGGGTTGTTTGTTTGTTTGTTTGTTTTTTAAATTAATACTGACATTTAAAGATTTTTAATACTTATATCACCATACCTGCACAAGGACAGGACATAGAGACTACTTTGTGGTTTACACACCAAACAGGATCATGCTCTAGCCTGAATCTAAAGAACAGCTAGCCCTTCTTCTGGACAACTAGACATCAAATGATGTATGATGAGAGGTGAACACATCATCATATGTAGTGATAACACACATCGAAATCCACCCAGCTGGACAGAAAGGCTACCTACAAAATCAGGCTGACTTGCTCTGGAAATCTCAAACACAAAATGAGATTATTTTTTTTTGTTCCTCTGCTGGCAGCATTGAGAACAATATAGCCAGAAAAGGGTTGGCTTTATCTAAGGAAAACACAGAAAATCTCTTCTTTGGAAAGACCAAAGCAAACTCTAAGGTAGACTCACAGTTGCTTAACGCTAAGCCAAAGCAAAGGCAGGCTTGAAAACGGCTGCTCTGTGGCATTCTGCACACTGACAAGAGAAAGGCTGGTTAGGACACCAAGTGAGCTGCCAGAAAGCATGATCAGAAGCCAAGGTGACAATCTGATATTGTCTGAAAAATCATGACCTGATAACAGTATCAAAACACCACAATTATTTGCGTTGCTGCTGACTCAGCCACTGGGATCTGTCTTTGGCGAATTCTGCCAGGAGGTGGTGCCAGCTGGTGGGGACACACCATAACCTCACCACTTCACAGCATTTCCTAAAAGTAAAAGGGATTGTGCCCAGCCCTCTGCCACGCTCTGAGAAAAGGCGATAACCAGGAGGAAAGGAAACTTACCTACCTCAACAAGGAGAAGTGCCACTTCTGCAAAGATTGCAGAAAAGTGTAGCAACAGTTGGTCAGTACAAGGCAGGAGAACCAGCACACTTGCAAGCACGCAAACCCTTGTCAGGTCAAATTAGGCAGCATCTGATTATTTGTCCCCCAGCAGTTCAGAAAGCTTTGCTTCTGCCGCCTTCCCAGTGCTTCTCATGGAGCTGGCAGCAGTCCGAGGGGCCTCTTCTGGATGATCATGACCTGGTTAATGCAGGGCATTATGTGTTGCACTGCTGTTAGAGTGAAAGTTAATGGGATAGGAGGACAACAGGAAAGCCAGCAGTTCCCCAGGCTTGGTGCCCATGATCCTCCATGCCTGGAAGGACATCCCACTGAGACAGACAGAAGAAACACAATGGCTCTCACACAGAAATCATTTTTCAAAGCAAGAAAGCAGATGGCTGTGCTGCTGGGTCAGAACCTACTTCATTGAGCACGCTGACTTCTGGGTGATGAGCAGCTCCTGCCTTGTACCAAATAGGCATGACAATTAGGATTTTTATTTTTATTTCCTTAAGAATGCCTAGTTAAAGCTGCTGATTTTCCAACTTGGCTGTCTGGTGTAGGGTAGTACATCAGGAGAGACATGCTTCGAGGTTCTTTGCAACGATACCTTAATTTTACCCTGGCACAATTGCTATCCCAGTTACAACTGGCTCATTTCTACTCATTAACAAACAGGGGGCTGCTGATGGAAATATTCCATTTATTGTGGATGCAGTTTCAGAATACATTGTTTGAACAAATGGTTTTTATTGCAGCTATCAGATGTATTTGAGAGACTCAGAGGAGTGATTACAAAACCCCCAAACAAAAAACATGACAACTCAACAGACAACATCAGGCACAGTTTCATCCCCTACAGATAACTATGTGCACCTCTATATGTAAACAAGATGTTTCAGCCGAGCAGGGGAGCTCATATTTGGGTTGAAAATATAAGATTATTCTTCTTTAGGAAGAAGTTAGATGCTGTAAAGGATGGAGGTGATGAACAGGGAGATCCTGGTAATTCCGATGCACTACAAAGCTGTTAACAACACGCTCAGGGGCTACTTCGGTTGCTCAGTTTATGCCACCCATACACTGTAGGATGTAAATGCTCAACTGTATGGCATGTAAACTCAAACCAAGCTGACGTCTTATAGCCACGTGCTTAACTATATACAAATGAAAACTTCTGCAAATAAGATATTAGGGAGAGAGAGTTAAAAAGAAGCACTATAAAGATAGAGGTTTACTTCATTTTAGGTGGACTTAGTGTACGGCACTGATGGATGGCAAGATTTAGTGTGCAGTTATTTGAAACAAGCTCCATCTGTGTTTAGGTTTGTGGTTTTTTTCTTTTTAATTACGGTAGTTTTATATAAATTAAACTACAACGTTTTATACAAGTGACCTATTTTTGACCCTCTATACCCTTACCTTTTTCCTCTTTTAAAAACTATACTTTCTTTTTAATTACCCATTACTGGGCAACAGACATTTAAAATTTTTTAATACTTATCTCACCATACCTCTAATGGCAATTATGAAATCTTACTATAGAAAAGTGTGTGATTTTGTCTTTATTTTTTTAAGCTGTGATATTGGCTAATTATGTATTGTTTATTACTAAATATAATACTCTAGCACGTATTAAAGCATTCTACCATTAGTAGTGCCTTTAGGCTAAACTTTGTAAAGCTATGTGTGTATATAATCTAAATTGCATTCAATTACTAGTCACTAACAACAAAAAGAAATATCAGTACCGCTGTCAGCTAACATAATCATCCAAATTCAGGTATTAACTTAAACTAGAATGGAAAAATTGATACTTAAAAAAAAAAAAGTATAAAACAAAAAAACCTAAAACACGTTATTGATGCAGTATTTCTCATGACATGGGCAACTTACAGAAAATATTACATTGTCAACTAAAGATATTTCTTCCATGCCTCAGTCTAAAGTGCAGAAAGAAAGACTTCTGTATTACAAAAGTAACCGTTGTTTTTATAGGTTCACTGCACGCCTTTCTTGAGCAACTTCACTTTACACGTTTTTGGGATTGACCTCTTCCACCAGTTGAAATCACTGTTCAGATACATAGTTAGTTATGACTATCAGTAGGAGAGTCTATATATTTCACAGCATGGGTTTCTTTAGGAATAAAGGCTCTTGTGCAAAGGCAGTACTATTAAGATGAATGTCTAGACTGATTATTAAATACAGTGCTAATATACATGGTTTTAACTGGGATAATGCAAAAAGACATTTTGGTAAATAAACATAAATATAAAAAGAACAATTTAGCACTTTTTCCTTTTCTTTTTTTTTCCCCCAAACTGATTGGTCCAGCGTCTTTAGTGGCCTTCTATGGTTCTTTCTCAAATTGTCTCAAACCTGCTGAGAAAGAGACAGATTAAAGATGGCTTGAAATAACACAAACATATCTCTAAAGTAGAGAAGGCACAGCTTTAGATTAACACACAGTATGTAAGAAGGCAGGACACAGGCTAGATGCTGCTGTTCTCAGGTATTAGGATTGCTCTGAGGAGGTCCTCCAAGAGGACAAGGAGAATTTCACCTCTCTCACATCCAACAGCCCCAGGAAGCAGCTCAGTCTGTGCTGCAGTGCTTGGTGCATACAGTCTGAGTCCATGGGAGAACTGAAAGCCAGCTCCTGAAAGCCTCCCTCCTGCAACCCTCTTCTCACTCAGCCTTGAAGGAGAGTCTCATGAGTGTCCAAACTTCTCAGTGCGGTCTGCTCCCATAGGCAATGACACGTGGCTGCTAACACCTTCCATGGCAGCAGAGCTGCTCTAACGCTGAGTGAACCTGACAATCCCTCTCCTAACAGCTCGGTTGAAAAAAAGAAGAGGAGGAAGACAATTCTAAAATTACTCTAACCTGATAAGAAAAATTCACAGGTACACCATACCTCCAGCTTCACATATAAGCATGAAACAAAGTGTGAGCACGTGCATGTGCTAATGTACAGAAAAAAAAGGTTTTCTTTGTTTGATAATTTCTTTCCTAGTGAAGAGTCGAGGAATGTTGCAAGGCATCTTTAAAGCTACAGAATTGATCAGTGAATTTCCATTCTTCCCCACTGGTCCGTAGGCACACAATTCCTTCAATTGTTTTTATTTGGAGTGTTTCAAATTAAAATAAAATATAAAAAGAAAAAAAGCTTTCTTTCCATACAACTAGATTGCATTTCCCAAATTAGTCATTTCAAAATGACAATGATAAGACTCTTTTTGCCTCAAGAAGACACCAATGCACAGCTCCAGCAAAAGCAGTGCTGCTGATGAGTGTATTTTAACTCCTTTCTAGTCTGGGTATGCAGGAGCACATGAGGCTCACAGTCAGCCAGAGGCAGTATTTCTGAAAAACAACAATGCTAAATTTTCTTCAGGCTTCACCATTACTCAGTGACAGAGTTTAAAATCAGAAGCAGGGCTGGCTCTTGGTAGCACTTAAATCTTCCATTTCTGCTCAAATGCTGCTGCTCCAAGAACCTTGCTTTTTGGGTTTTTCCTCCTCAGTCATGAAAGGCATAACCATTCTTGCTGCAGCCTTTAAAAGAGCCTTTGCCAGATGCCTTGCATTTGCTGTAATTACCTAAATGACCATTCCATTCCTCAGACCTCACACAGTTTAATGACTCTCTCCAGCTACAGCAAACATGCTATGCATGTCACTCAAAAAAGGTTTTGCAAACATGGCTGGAGCACTGCTAGCTCTCCCCTCTCCTAGAAAGACCATTTAGGCTTATTTCTCAAACATTCATGTTTTGATGATACAGTAATAGAGCTTTTGACAGGTCAAGACAAAAAGCAGTTTTTCTTTTCCATCATTAACAGCCCTAGATTTTTTAGACTAGGATGTGCCAGTAGGATAAAGGTAGGTTTCCTTTCCTTTCCTTTATCCCAGGAAAATGGGATAAAGTTTCCATTAAATAAGCAGGTGTGTTATTAGAATTACTTACCATTAGTCTCTTTTTTCCCCATAGCTGATACCTGTTTGAAGAAGCAAGAATCCATATTAAAGTTGGATAAGGCTGGATAAGGTTGGATAAGGTTGGATAAATATAGCTATTTATAACAGGGGAAAAAATTCAACTCCATGCAAAGGACTGATTTTGACGTGCAACACAGCTCTGCCAAACATGAATATTACACGCTGCCCGTGGCTTTCTGTGTTTCATTGTACTTTATTTTACAGATAAAAAGGCAGGCCAGTGTCTAACAAAAGACATGTGGAGGCCTAATTCCAACTAACTGACCACATGAAGACAAACAGCACATTCCCAACAAGGAAGCCTCCCCACAAATATATTATTTTTTCAACAGTGTGCTGAAGTTACCTTAGAAGAAGATGATGGCTTTTCAACCGACTGCTTCTCCCAGAGATTACGTTTTCCAGATACATCTCCTGGTTTTAAATCCTGTATTTTTAAATTAATGTCAGAGAACAGAAACCAACGTTAGTTCAGATGTATTTTAATTGGGTAAACAAAATGTTAGATTGCAACTCCGTCATTAAGAATAGTTGAGGAGCATCCACTAGTGGTAAATATTACATTGTCTAGCAATGATAAAGCTATTTGGAGTGACACTTCCCATAATCACTCCACACATATATGCTTTACAGCAAAAAACAACCCTACTGCATCTATTAAGTGTTGCACAGACTGGACATAACTTGTTACATTCAGCCTAGGGAATACATGAAAAAATACTGCACCGTCAGGGTTTTAAGACAATTCTAATTTGTGCAGGAAAAAAAGAAGATTTTTCTTTTTTTCCAAAATAGTATATCTGTTAGGGAGGAATTCGGAAGTCTCTTGTCTTGGGTATTTTGCATTAGAATGGAGAGGAGAGGGAGAGGAGAGGGAGAGGAGAGAAAAGAGGGAAGAGGGTAGAGAAAAGAGAGAAGAGAGGAATGGGGCTTCTAAAACAACAGAAAAGCAGATGTTCCTCTGCCTTCTTAAAGGTTTCCAGATTTAACACTGTAGGCCTTCATATCCATTAGAATTTCCACTGCATCCTTTAACACCTTAGCATGTACCCATCACTAGCCTGACAAAAAAAAAAAAATTGTGAGGTAAAGTCACTAAAAAATAACATTCTCTGGAAATAAGTGGATATGCAGACTGTAAGCAGAACTCAGTAAAAATGTCAAGCTGCTTCATGAGGAAAAACAGGGCTACAAATCAAGATAGCACATGCTAGGTTAGTAGCAATACACCTTTTTAAGGGCAGATGGCTTGGTATCTACCTCTGGGGTTGGCAAACAAAAGACTCTTGAAACAATTTTGAACATAAGTACTCTCCTTTTCAAAGTGTTCAGGTCCTGCACAGTTTCCAGAATCTTGTTCTTGCCATCCATAGTCGGGTAGTTTTCTGCACATGAGAATTTCTAACTTGGGGTAGAAAATTGCCCTATTGTCCCCATCACAAATTGAAAATGTGATTTCTGCAAGAGGTGTTTGCACCCAAGAGAGACGCTCGAGAATTGATCATTATTTACAGCCTAGGAGGGCTGCTGATAGTTAAGACTTCAAGACAATTGTGTACTTCAAAAAGTAAGTTCAGCAGTAACAGAGGAAGGAAAACACCCAAATTGCAGTGGACTTTATAAAGAAAAGCACTTGCAGTGGACATTATCACAAAACCACTTTCATAATCCTGAAATCGTTTGGGATCTGTGAATTGTGTTCACCATAAAACTAAATGAGATCTTTGCTCCATCTACTTCGAAGTGAATGTTATTACAAAAATTGCAAGAATTTGATGGTAACAAAAGCTTTGAACAATAATTTACTTTGTTGGAGTGTGATGGCAGAAGGAAGTTATTTGCTAAGTATGAAATTTTAGGTTTCCCTTTGATTTATCCTGGCTAAAAAAAGTAAAGAAATCACATATTGCAGACATATATCGTACTTCGTAGTCAATTATAAACAAGTTTACCTGACCAACTTAGCAAACCCAAAGAAGAAGAATAGGAGGAGGGCAGGTTCCTTCAAGCAGAGATATTGAAAGAAGAAAGAACAATCTATTGAGAAAGAGGGAAATTAAGACATGGATAGAAATGTTGGCTGAGGGAAAAACAAGAGGTTAGTTTTACATTAGCTAAAAGATCCAACTTAAAAAAGAGGAGTTTCTGAAGGCAGATTCTGTGCTGTTTTCAGCAGCTGTGACTAAACACAGCGATCGCAATAACTTTCTTTGGGCTTATATTCATGTCCACAAGGACATAATCTGCATGTAGCTGACACTAGGGACAAAGCTGCAAATTTCAAGCTCCTCTTTGGCACAAACAGGAGTGAAAATTGTCAGGGTGCACCTTTATAAAGGGCAAGTGGATTGTCAGAAAAACACTACACAAGGATATGGGAAAAAAACAGTTCTTTAATAAAGTCCAGAAGTTGAGTCATTGACACCATGAGTGATGTCCTACTGTTCTCCAATATGGACACCCACAGATCCAGTTCCTCATCCCTACCCTTCCCCGCCCCACAATTACCTGTTTTTCACCTTTCCACATCCACACTGCAGCTTTTCTCAGGTTAGTTTGAAAGCGTTTTCTGCTTTGATTCTTGCTGAAGTAATGGGCACACTAAAGGGCCTTTGTTACAAATGACATTTAGAATCATAGAATCATTTAGGTTGGAAGAGACCCTTGGGATCATCAAGTCCAATCATCAGCCCTGCTCTACAAAGTTCTCCCCTATAAGCCTATATTTAGGTTCTTAAAGGATTAAACTATGTCTGTTGTGTTTACAAACATACTTGGAAGATTTCTGCCAAAAAACAGGACCAAAGCAGAAGTGTTTCATCCAAGGTCTATGGCTGATAATTTCTAAATTAATGATAGGCCTTTCATAGGTGGTAAATTAATGCCCATCTTTACCAGAGGAGTACTTCATTGATACTGTCTTTTTAGACCACCCCTAAGCTTTAAGGCCTGGAGAACAAGGCTTATGAGGATCGATTGAGGGAGTTGGGGTTGTTTAGTTTGAGGAAGAGGAGGCTGAGGGGAGACCTCATCACTCTCTACAACTACTTGAAAGGGCACTGTAGAGAGGTTGGTGCTGGTCTCTTCTCACGGGCAATGAGCAACAGGACAAGAGGGAATGGCTGCAAGCTGCAGCAGGGTAGGTTTAGGCTGGACATTAGGAAAAAATTTTTCATGGAGAGAGTGGTCAGTCATTGGAATCAGCTGCCCAGGGAGGTGGTGGAGTCACCATCCCTGACTGTGTTTAAGAGAGGATTGGATGTGGTGTTGAGGGATCTGGTGTAGGGGAGAACTTGTAGAGTAGGGCTGATGGTTGGACTTGATGATCCCAGGGGTCTCTTCCAACCTAAATGATTCTACGATTCTATGATTCTAAGGTGAAAACTGTCCTGCTTCATCCCTTCTGCCTTTTCTGACTGCCCAAGAGTCAGCAGCCAGAGGGCCTCTGTGAGCTTCCAAGACAGGACATGCAGCAAGGTTTCTGCAAAGCCCATCAGCTGGTTGAGGAAGTAGCATCACCACCTCTGCCCCAGGAGAGAACCCATCTACTGAACATATGGCTGGTGCAGATTTACTTACAGAAGGTTTTGGAGCAGGTGATTTGTTGCCCTCTGGGGTTTTGGTTAACCACTCATTGATACGACTGGAGACACCAACCTTCAGTCCAGCAGTCTCCTGCAAAATAATGAAATCTAATCAGAAGACTTTCAGAATGGCTTTTGCTATGTTTTTCACAGTTTAGATTTAAGACCAAAGCTAAGCATCAGTTTAATACAGAGGTCCTCACTGAGACTATGATTCATAGAGTCATCCTGTGTGCTCTGAAGACCTTGTTCCCATGAACTACATAGAACTACTACCCTCTAATTTTCAATAATGATAAATGTGGGCTGACATAACTGTTTCCACTTCAGTGATTCCACCCAAGAATAGGTGTTAGACATAAACCTGATGTTTCTGTCATAGTACCATAGTACAGGGAGAAAAAGCCTTCAAGACTAAAAGGAGACATCAGTCTAAGTCTAGATTTTTGTTTTGTTAAACTAAAATTTTTGAGAGAAGCACACAATAAAGGAGCTAAGTGGCCTAAAATTTAGGTCAGTAAAATAAATCTTTAAAAGTTTAGAACAAATTACTGAAATTTTATGGCTACCTGTGATAATCTCCTGCAATAATCCATGGCTCTAATTTTCAGCTATGATGAATGCTTATTGACACACATCAATTTATAGAAAGGAAATGTTGCCTTAAGGATTTACACAGAAAAGATAAAAGTCTTACAAATGTTTCTATGCATGATCTATAAAGCATCACCATTATCTTGCCTACATAAGCTTTCTCTGCCCTGAAAAAGAATCTTTCCCAACACAGAAGAATTTCTCTGTAGTCTGCTTGAACTACCAGATATATTTGTCTAAGATATACGATGTGCCTCTGGAATGTCTCATAACTTAGCTCAGTATGTCACTAAATTCTTCTGTTATACTCAATATTGCAGCCACACAATTTTGTGGGTTTCTGAGGACCTCAGGATCCTTTGGGATATTCTTCACCAGTGACATCAAGAGGAGCATCCAGGCTTACTCATAAGAACATGAATGGCAAGGTCAGATCCATAACAATTTTTTATAATCACTGTGTAAAATTAAATGCATACCTTATTTGGTGTTCCCGTCCCAGAAGGTGATGAAAAAACATTCCCTTTCTCCCACATGCTCTTGATATTACGCACACCCTCGGCTGCAACATGAAGATCGGAGGCTGCTGGCTTAGCTGATTTCGCAGACTTTGTGCCCTACAGAAGAATTGAGGCCAGTTGGTGTTTAGCATTAAGAGATGGAGTTGCAGGGTTATTTGACTCTGGGGCAGCACTGGGGAATGCAACAGCTGTAAGTGGTTCTTGTGATGGATGATCACACAAAGATGGAGAGGAATACCCAGCTCAAGAGATGCCACCGAGACTCTCCACCTTTCGATTTGCAGTTTCACCCTTAACATGACCAGGGATGAAAACCACAATCATTAGACTTTTGCATTTGGTACGTTTCTAAAGCTCATCACAAACCACAGCTCTGCACACAACTGCTCCACGGCTTTCATTTGTCCTCTTTCAAGTCTCAGCACCTGCATCTGTAAGTATGTCTCTTTTAGGGACACAGCTAAGGGAATCCTCATGTGGAAGCAGGGAACAAAGGCTGTTCTGCCATTCAGCATCAGACTTTGCTCCATCTGGCTGAGATAACCTCACAAGTCAGGATTCTAGGGGTAAATTTCAGCAATTACAGTATATTTGGAATGAGGTGGTTTTTCAGAGTGGGGCTTTGGGGCACTGGGGTTCTTTTGTGGTGTGCCTTTTGCATGGTTACCAAAAACACTAAAATGTTGGTTTTTTTCCAAAATCTTGTGCATTTTACAGACCACAGATATAAGGAGAGTAATAACCTATACAAGGTGAGGCTTTGCCTCTCTAGCCACAAAGCAAGCCAGATTTGGCAACTTTTAAAAAATCAGAAACTCAGCAAAAGAATAATCTCAGGTCAGATGGGAGCTGTAGATCGCTGTGAAGCTGCACTGCCTGCCCCTTGCAGTAGACCTATGATTTTTAATATCTAAATGGAGGTTATCGACTTGGGACCTTAGCACAGCCCTACTGAAAATACTGGTGAACCCAGCATAAGCTGGTGGGCGAGCTAGTCCAGTGTCCATGGGTTGACACCCTTCACTATCACCTAAATTCCTTATGAAAGACGGAGCTGTAGCTCCAACACATACACTCTCTTTAAGGAGTTTAACATCAAAGCCCTTGGTCTTTCTAGGTTGGTTATGTCTCACCACCACAAAAGGCACAAAGTCAAGTGGGAGAACAGAAGCTGTGTGCTCCTGCTTCCATGACACGGGGACTACTGGGTACCACACTGACATTCATCTTTAATGGACGGCTTTGAGCTACCTTCAGAGGAGAAAAATCCAGCAGGGAATGAAGAAGTGCTAGACCGTAATCACAGCTCTCAAATCAATATCCCTCTTTATACTATCCTATCCCCATGACACTTGCCAACCCTAGAGAGTCCAGTTGGCCTCCTAACCACTAGCTTTAACATTGCATGTATTCACTGATTTATGAAAACAGATTTAAAAAAAAAATCAGACAAAGAAAAAATCAACCCATCTATTTTTCCTTCAACTATGAAGATTAAAAGCCCTCAATTCTGGCTTCAAGGTATATTATTAGCCACTACTTGTCAAAATCACCTGGGGTCAAATGCTGCATTTTATTTTTATTCTGGTTTTACTTTATCACCACTTAACTCCCTAGTTCACTAAAGCATCTGTCATTGCCAAGGAATTCTGCTCTAAGTGGCAACCAGGGACACAGGCCCAGTTCCTTGCTCTCCTAAATGAGCTGCTAAATCAGCTTTGCTCAGGATCACTATCAGCTCTCTGCTGATAATAATCTTATCAGCTGAGAACAGGATGTGGCTGTCACTCAAGAGGTGCTGACTAAGTCCTTCAGGAGTTACCTTAACCTTACAAAGCAGAGTAAATTGTAGCATGAAAGGGAAGACACTAATCTCAGGTTTTGTTTTCATATACATCTAGATGTTGGGTATAGGTGTGCCTCAAGCATTTTATTCTTGAAGTCACATCAGAAAGAGTTTGTGACCAAAAATCCCTGCAATTTTTGAACAGTAAAACACAGGGTAAATAAAGCCCTAAAAGCCATTACTAACCTGTGCCATCGTGACCTGGAATTAACTTACCTCAATTGCACTAGTGTATTGCTCAAGTCTACTGTCAATCTTGGAGACAACTGCTGCTGCATGGGTGGGTTTCATACCACTGTAGGAAGTCAAAAAAAAGAGAAAAAAAGATATTATTCCCTCCAACTAAATACTGCTGTTTTGACTGAACCTACTCTTTTGTTACTTTACCTCTTCTGAGCGGATTTGTTCAAGAATTCTGCTCGCTCCTCTATCTAGAAAAGAGAGACACAAAAGCTATAAGTTTAAAGTTAATAAAAAGGCAGCCTTTTTATTAGCCTTATTTATTAAAGGCAGCTACAGGGCCAGGATAAAATGTAATTTTAAATGTCAAACAACCAATCTGAAAGAGATGCATTTCAACAGAAATCACTACAGATGCACACACAGGTTTTACAGTTAGGAACCTATTATGTTACAGATTTCATAAGGATGGATATATACTCTGCATTAGTGTTTGCATCCCCCATATTTCTTCAATGCCCATTTGTAACAAGAGAATAAACCACCAATACAGAAAGGAGAAAAGGGAAGAGATGTATTTTATAAAAGGGGTTGATATTCAGGAAAGCTATGTCGAATTTCCTAATATCTCCCACATAACAGCAAGTATGTATCTCTTGAGACAGACAGCAAATTTAATAAAGTTTTTCTGAGTTGAGACATCAGACTAGGCAAGGTTTGGAGCTCAGCCACATACTCCTATCTCATGCGTGTTTTTGCAGGACACTGACAATTTAATTTGACCCCCAAAACCCAATCAGATTGTATTCTGCTCAAGTTCAGCCAGGTCACCGCTGTGTCAATATCTACCAGCTGTTATTATACAAATGGATATCTTACCTTTCATCATTATTTTCTACTCTGTATATAGGAAAATATTGTAATGTTTCCGGGGAAAAAGAATCATGAAGGTCACATAAGACTTATGCCAAATCTCTGGTAATTTGAAAACAAAAAGACTCCATCCCTGCATAAAATTTGAAAATATTTCATGATGGAGGGTCTATTTGCATTCTGAGTCAATAAATATTTTAATCAACTTCCTCATGTCTCTTCCACATCACCTTGTTTCACTTCTTGTCCCGGGCTTGTCATTTTCACGCAGGAGTAAAATATACACAAGCAGCTCCAGGGGATATAAACGAGCATTAATGAGCCTGGCTGGATTCCTGGGGATTCCCCAGTCTCAGTATGGGTTGCCCATTTTCAAGTGACTGCTGTGACATTCCTGCCTTTAAAACAAGGCAATGACAGCCGTTCCTTTAAATGGATCTCCTCGGTGCCTTTTAGTATCCAAGGCTGTACCAGAACACGAAATCCCTCAGCAAACCCATCAAAGGGCATGCATGTTTTATTTCTCAGACTTATTTATACAAGCAAAAAACTCAGGAAGTTCACTTCAGAGCAGTTTGCCAAACAAGCTCACAGGAGGAACTCCAGATAGCATCTATCCAGCCCAAAGGCACCTCTGAAGCTCTAAAAATCTTATATACAATTCACAGAGTAATTTACATTAACAGTTTGCGTTGCCAATATACGCTCTAAATACGGTCCGGAGTGGAAAGATGGAATTTGCTCGGGTATGTACCAACCGTTTCAGCGCACTGGTGTCACAAGGTGGCAGCAATAGACCAGGCAGGAGCTGAAGAGCCTGAACATCCAGCCCGGTACGGAGCTACGGCCCTTCCCCAGCCAGTCTTAACAACTTTGCAACTAGTTCCACCCAGAGGAAATACAGTCGGCATTGGCATAAGACAAGCAAGTAAATTATTTGATTAAAAGTTATTATGATAATTTTAAACACATCACTTCTATGGTGTAGTGGGAAAAGTTTCCCACAACACCGCTTTATTTCTGGGTCGTAACCAGCGATGCATCAAAATGATGAGTTAGACCAACAAGAGATGCTGGTTTCTCCCCTGCCCTCCATGAATGGGTAAATTCCCCAACTGCATCAGCGAAACCCTGGCTGGCAGCAAGGACAAACAACATGGACTGTCTCAATCAGGACTTAGGGTGACACCTAATACTTAATTTAGAGCTTCTTCTAGTTCAGATGAACTGAGATTCCACAAAAGGGACAGATCTTAAAAGATGTTAACAGTAGCTTATTTATAGTCTTCCTGTGGAAGGGGAAATGTTTCTACACAGAAGGATGACCTGGCTACAGTAGGCACTGGCCTAAGAGGGAGATAGACTGGGGGAAGGAGGACATCTATTCTTGGAGCTGAAATAAAAAGACGTGGGGTCATTCTTTACCCAATGGAAACAGCAGTTCTCAGAGCACGTACTGCAATAGCAGGAATAAGTCAAGGGTTGTTCAGAACAGAAGAGTGAGGAAACAAACCAGAAAATAAGTTAAACAGGAAAGTAGAGTTAGGAAGTGACCCTCAGAGCCGAACATGGTTCTCTTCCTAAGGAAGCAGATGCCTTATACGGATGGATAACACATTTTCTGCACATTTATGCAAGAAACTTGTTCCAGAGCATCTTGCTCAAAACTCAATATCAAATAGAAGCATGCACTGAATACACTGATAACAAACACACCTCTATACACACATCTATTCAACATAGAGGTCAAACACATTTAGACTGCACAGCAACATCTAAAGGTCATTTTTCCACTGCACACCACACAAACTCCATGCAAAGAATTTAAATGTTTGGCACATACAGTAAACAGTATTACAAAATATATCTGTAAGAGAAATAGGCAAAGTGGTTACCACAAAATGCAAAGTATTTCCTCAAATTGAGACCAAGAAATAATAATAATAATTTTTCTGCATTCATTATAACAGGATCTTATTAAATAGGTTGTGGCTATATTTTGTCACCATAGAATACTTTCCAAAGCCCCTGACACAGAACACATACTCCAAAGTCAACCCACAGGTCTTTAATTAGACTATGATTGGAAAGAACACAGGATCTCAGGCTGCGTGTCTCCTGACAAAACTTAGTTGCTCGAAAGTTAAGCATTTAGTCGAGTCTTCTCATTTGGTTCCCTCTATTGTCAGTAGAGAGACAGAGGAGCTCACCTCACCCTAGGAAAGGTGCTTGTCCACTGAGGGTTGCACTCATTCTATCTGTTAACTACCAAAGAAGCTTAGATTAGATAACAAAAGCCTTAGATGGTCACCTACCCTTATGCAGGTAAAGTCAGGAGAAGTGAAACCAGTAGACATAAATCAGGACCATGTGGAGCCTTACACCTGATTAGGGTCTTACTCAATGGGGCCAGCACATGCAGGTGGCCAGGAATAAATTAAGCAAGATGTTACACACAGATATATGTAAGCCTTTATCCACATTCAATACTATATAGACATCTTTTCTTCGCTGACTGTGCAGGAAGTTTCTTGTCTATTAAAAAGCAGTTAAAGTGTGGCTATCAAAGAACACTTTCTTCCAAGGACAGAAACAGAATGGAAGAGGAATGAGTTAAGACACAATTTGAGCCAATGGCTTGGGAAACAAAAACATCTAGATATTGCCAGTAAAAATTGTTTCATACAAAGACATTAAATGGTTCTTAGGAATTTTTGACTGTGTATTAGATATTATGTGACAGAAAGTATAATAAACTGATATACAGAAAAACTCTTCTCAAAAAATGGGTCAAGGAGTAAAGGGAATAAGAAATGCATGCAGAAAATAGAAACTCCTGTATTAAAATTTTGCCTTATATCCAATGGGTAGAAGAACCTGGTGGAAATCCATTTTGAGGGGTAGTCCCTGCAAGTAAAGTGACTTCTCCCTGTTCTCTCTGGGTGGCTCACACGCTCTTTTGCTTCATTAAGCACAGCTAGGCTTTTTTCTAGTGTCAGCAGCATCTGTGCAGAGAACACCACTTTACCCCAGTTTACATGCCAGACTAGAATGCTGCCATCAGCATCAAAGATGGGGGAAAAACAAATGTCACAAATCCTGTTCATGCCACTCTCTCTTCCCCCTGCTATAGGAGTAGCTCATCGAGGAAGAACTAATTGTGTGGAGTCTAATTCTTACCAGTCACTGCTCCACCAGTCAGGTATTGGGAGGAATAATGAGATAGAAAAAGACAGGTCTTTAAGGAAAGGAAAAAAAACCTCAAGCTCTGAAAAGTCCTATCTTCTGGCTTAGCTGTCAGCATTGCCTTGCAGAGAGTGAATGCTGCCACCACATCAATCCATGTTTCCCAGGAGACATTTTCTGCAAAAACAGGAGATATCCCAGGCTCCCAGCCTCCTGCCATTGCTTCCTTCCATTGATGCCTTATTGCTTTTGCATTTCTGTAGTGGTGAATCTCTCCCCCAAAAGGAGATTAAGTATTGAAATATCCTGTTCTCTCCTCATTAACCTAGAGAATACTTATGCAAGAAGTCAGTAACATTCCTTCCCAAAGAAAGCACAAGGAATGAAATTGTCTAAAAAGGAACATGAACAAAGATTCTTAGAACAAAACCCAAGAAAATGGGCAGAGGCTGGAGAGAGGTTTGGTACTGCTGTTACTGCCCACAATGACTTCACCAGCCCTGAGAAATCCAAGCTGCTTCTGTCCCTGAGCTAGTGATGAACTTGGCCTGTATATACTTTGCATGCTTCCTCTTCACTGTTCCCTCAGAAAGGACCAGCCCTGGTTCTGTCACTGGGAGGACTCCATGCTGCAGTAGCGATTTTGCTGAAGTACTGTCTCAGGTTTCAGGATAACACTATATTTAACAGCTAATACAACAGGAATTGTCAGCACTGTGTAGGCTGTGATTTATTAGAGGCCAGACTAGATAATCATGGTAGTTCTTTCTAAATATAGGCATGTATGTATATTATGGCCCTTTTTTTATACATGTATTTAGATAAGTGCATCCATGAGCCATGCAATACACAGAGATGAATTGCAGATCTTGATCTCTCAATTCTGAGTCTGTATGTTGTGCTAGTACATGCCCTGCCTGATGGACAAATGCAGTGTCCATAAGATGGCAATATGCCACACTCTTCTTCAGTTTATATCCCTTCTTTCCTTTGTTTTTGTAGTTCATTTGGTAAACATCAGCATGTCCTAATTTCCTCATCTAAGTCACTCCCAGAAACTTCCCTTTCTTCCCAAAATCTTATCACTTCAGGAAGAACAGGAAAGGATAAAAAGATGCTTTGCCAGATTGTGATCTGGAGAAGTCAGAATGTGCACATATACCATACTGTATTTAAATACTGAGCCTCTCTTTTCATTATTAATTCCACCCACCCACCCACAATTGTGCATTTAGGGTTCTCACATGACTCATGACACATCTAAGCAGATGATGCATTCATCAAGGGAGAAAACATGTGCCAAATGCTTTACAAGTCAAAAGATAACCTGGGCAGTGCAAAACAAGCAATGAGAAAGCTGTGTACCAACCAAGTTAGACTAGCCTGGGAAGTCTGTCCAAATGAAAAGTAACAAAAGACACTGTCTTCTGAAAACTGGAGTCTGGCATCAAATTTGACATTGGGTTATTAAAATGAGATTATACTCTCCTCAGCTACTGACCACAGAAGGCCAAGAAACCGTTTAGGGTGTGAAGTTCAACAGCATTATGTATCTACTCTGGCCACCCACAGACACCAGGCTGGAATATGTACAGTATCACTAATTTCTCCAAGAGAGAAACAGAGGAAGAGAAAAAAAAAAATGTACACAAAGTTTCATATATCAGGTTTTGTAACAAACAACGTCTACCTAACGAGTCATAAAATCCAGCAGCAACAATCATCGTTAAAAAAAAATGGACTTAAATGCTTAACAACATTTGGAAAATTCCAGCTTTCCTCTAAAAATACACTTAGTAGAATAGTGTAGCATCCGTCCAAAAGTTGTCTGAAAGCTATTAACCTCCTGCCAAATTCAGTGTTTTTTCCCCACTCACCCCCAAACTATGATCTATATCTTTCTATTATGTGTTTTCAAGTATAATTTCCTCTCTTCTGAGTCATCTGTGAACTAAAGCTCCAAATGTATGTCATAAAAGGCATCTCAATAAACAGAAAGAAGAAAAAGAAGCCCTCCCAGGAGGGCTGGGAAGAAGCTGTATGTTTATAATGACTGTTACTGACATGGTCTTCTGCAACTGAAATGGCAAACCCAGGTTTATCTATTAGGAGTAAGTTGTGAAGCTTGGCATTCTTTGCTTACAGCTGTATGTATTCTCGTATTTCAGGTTCAGATGTGTTAAGGCAAGTCCAGTCAAAACCATTTGGACACCGTATTTGCTATAACTGTACGCAAAATATTATAGGGCTAGAGCTCCAGATAAGTTCAAAGTGTACCTCTCCGTGAGCAGAAATGTAATTTTGACCAAATGCAGTTTGTCACTCAACGAACACAGTTATTCACCCCACAGAGACTCACTTATAGTCCAAAGAGCTCCATCTCCATAACCCCCAGTCTGGTTCTTTTCTCTACTAGTGCCCACTAAGGAGCTTTTCTTGACAAATATTTTGGATTCTTAAATGACTAATGACACAAAAAGAAAAAAGGAAAAGACAGCTGAAAGCAACCAACAGATCTGTAGTTTGAGCTTGCGCTGAGAAAGGAACTGGACTGAATACCAAAACAAAGTTCCCAATAATTTCAGTAGGGCCAGGATTCCTCTTCCATGCTGAAAGGCCATTTAACTGATTTATCTAACTTCAAATATTATATAGGCCACAGAAGACCACTTAAAAATTCCTGCAGCAACAGAAGAGATTTTTTTCCCCTGTTATGTAAGAAAATGAAATCTAGCCCAGTACTTCTAGATGTTATTTTTAGGGGGATTAGACATAAGCTAGAACTTCCTCATGGGACAGTTTCAATTAATGATGATTAGGCTGAATATGCTTAAAGACAAAGTAATCTGACAAGGAAGAAAGTGATTGCGGATGCAGAAGGAGAGAGAGAACATTTGTGATCTTTGCTTCAGTTCACAAAGCACTCCTAGAATAAATTAACATGGAAAATCAACACAACAATGCAGCTCTAAGTCTCCAAAATAATTTTCTCTTGAAGGTCAAGATCCTTTTTGGATATTTTTCTTCAACAAGAAGAGGTAACTCCCAGTCTAGACTCTATTTTTAGAAACAATCTCTAATTTTCAATCATCCCAATGAATGAAGTCTTTCAGCTAAAGGTTTCAGGTTAGGGTCTATTTCACAGCAATGTCCCGGGTCTAATTTCAAGTATTTCCATACTGCTTTGTATGGAAAGCATATGGCTATTGGTTCAGAATGCAAACCCCGTTACTTTTTGTGTAATGTATAGATGCTAGCAAGGAGGTTACCTTAAGAGATGAACCTTTAGGACTGAAACATTTGAATGGCTTCTTGTCTTCAGATACACCATCTTCTGGCATCTTTTGACGTTTTTCAGCAGCTTCAGCCCTTCTCCTTTCGATTTCTTCCTTCATCCTTCTCTTTTCCTCCTTAAAAAATACAAATGGTTACTTAGTCTATCAGAAACTACATCACCATTAAAGAGCTTTGCAGTCCTGCAAATATTTACCAAATTTTCTAAGAATTAATTTTTATGCCAGTCACTATCTGCAATCTAGCAACATATTGCTGCTAAACCATCACAGTGCTAAGGAAGCAGGGAAGACAGCTAATCTCTGCTGCTTTAGGTCCTCACAATGAGGCCACCAGATTTAGTGCCATTTAGTGCCACTTAAAGAGAGAAAAAAAGCATATTTATAAAAATACTCAAATTCAATTTCTCTGTATCCTTGTGTCTCATCTTTGTACCATTCTTCTGTCTGTCTACTCTGGCACTTGTTGTGCTAAGATTAATACTTCACAAGGAAATCAGTAGGTGCCAAAAAAAAAAATTATTAAGATCAAATGCTTACATTTTCTCCCCAAAGAGTTAACATGAGTTTTTACTTCATAAATTACAATTCAAACCAGAAGCCCTCAAAAGCACAGCCATTGTGAGCACTGACCAGCAAGGTATTTTGCAATCTCAGCATCTATTAAATTCTAATGTAAAGAGCTTAGTTTATTAAAGCAACTGGCATTCAGCGGGTAAATACTGTTGTTATTCATCTACCATTTGTTTTCCAAACAACTATGATTCCTAAATGATGCACCAGAGATTTGGAGATCCTATTTATGGAGTCCCTTGGCAGAGGAAGTACAAGCAAACAGATGTGCTTGGGTACTTAATATTTAAATAAATGAGAATATCTTCTTAATGAGATCTAGCCCACTGTAACTATATATAACATTAGCATCCCAGCTCATATGCAGCAGACAAATTTTAATATGCACTCAGTAATTCAAACCGTGTAATGTCAAAAAGACACCTCAAATAATTAAGAACTCTGTGGCTATAACACTGCCTTTGACATTTTTCATCCCCAAGGAGATAAGAAATACACAAATATCAAAGACTAAATCCTGACCTGTAAAGTAATTTATTAGAACCCCTTCCTTCCTGAGGATAGCACTGTAACAATTCTTTCTAACCTGCATGACTGCACGTTTTACATTGTATCCTCACTACAACATCTATGTGATGCAGCCACTTGATATCAAATATATCATACTTGCAGTTATACCTGAAGGTTAGAAAATGGGGTGATTTTAAGGCTGGGTAGCATATTTGAAATCAAGGCCTGTTGCCACAGATCCTGACAGATGCTAAGAAACAGCAATGCCCAGAAGAGGAAACAGCTCAGAAGGCCCAGATAAAGGGCACAATTTGAACAAAGTCACAGCAGCGATTGCCCACACAGCAACATCAGATCCAAGGAGAAGCACACTTAGCCTGTTTGCTTGGGTTTGGTCTTTCCTCCGTTATTGAATGTTCCTTCCTCACCTATAATCAGTCTCCCATGGCCTAATTTTGCACTTTTGTTAAATACAGGCCCTTCAGCCTCCAGCTTCACCAACGTCATTGCGTACAAGTGTCCGTGCAGATGCTGCAGTAAAGAGTTATCAGCTGGTGCAAGGCCAGTGGAAGTAAAGTAGTAACAACAGGGGAATAATAGCAGAGTCTAATACATCGTATCTTATACTTACCTCTTCTCTGGCTTTTCTCTCAGCCTCCTCCTGTTTCTTCTTCTGCTCCTCTTCCTCCAGGATTTTCCGGCGCTCCTCTCGCCTTTTCTTCAGTTCATCCAGCTCTGCTGCTGCCTCCTGCTGCTTCTCTTTCAGCTTCTCAAGTTCCTCGTTCTCACCTCGGCGACGGTCAGCATTTGCAGTCCCTTTCAAATTGGAGCGACTGGGAAAGAAATGAAGAGGAAGGTGACGCACAATGGCTTTTCCCTTCCTGGCCTTAGCCACCTGCTGCCATGTGCTTACCAGCAACATGGGAGCCTGGCACTCCCAAGGTACTGATTTATAAGACCTTTTGCTTCTTGCGAACTATGACAGGCTCAAAACATTTTCATCACGAGTTAGTAAGCTGGGATGCTACAAGGAGCACCTCTCCCATCTGCTGCCGGTGAGGAAGGAGTCTCTTGTGTACTTGTGTGCACAGGAGCTGCACTACCTTGCCTGAGAACTCAGGCCACCTCCATTTTCAAGAGAATTCACAGAATTCAGTAATCAAGCTTGAAATACTTAGCATCTCATGTAACTTCAGCAAGAGATATCATACCTCATCACCACCTCTATGGTACACAGTAAACTGTTACAGTTTCACACTTCCGCTCTGCAATTTATATACAGAGGAAACACATCCAAAACCATATTATACTTCATACAGAAAAAACCCTAAAGAATAGAAAGCTGTAACTAATTACTCTCTATTGATTTGAAATGAGATAAATGGACATATTAAGAACTTGTAGCAAAAATAGTATACTATGTTCTTTTGTAATAAAAACCTAATTCTTTGCTTTCAAAGGCAAATATCTTTTTTAAACCTCTAGAAAAACTCCAGGGACAGAACAATCTACCTGACTTGGGGAAAACAGAAGGAGACAAGAGAGGGGAGAGGATCTTACAGCTTCAACAGTGTTTTAAAAATCTGCAAAGATTCCTATCTCATCTGTAACATCTATCACTTTAACTCTCCCATCCTGTATGAACAGAAAGGTTCATAAGATCTGTTGCTGACATTTTACAGAGAAAATATGACTTTTTATTAAGAAATTATGTATTAATGGCAACTTTCCACAGGAGAAAACCAGAAGTTTTCAAACCAGCTGTAATATATGAGGCAGAAAGAAAGAACACACACAAACACACCCCAAAACAAAACAAACAAACAAAAAAAAAACACCAAACAAACAAAAAACCACCAAAGAATTTGCATAGGTGAAGTGCATACTTTCAACAGAATCAGATAGCATCACCTACTTAAACAATCACCACAACGGTGTTTAGACAAATGTCTGTTCCCTGAGAGTTTTTAATATTACTGCTGACAAGGAGACAGGTACCTAAGAAGTATTAGAGTGCTATTCACAAGAGACAGAAAGGTCTTTCATACAGATTTTTTTTTAAAAAACCCTTTCTGTTGGTGGTTTAAAAAGCTGTATATAATGACTTTATTAACGCAACCAGAGATTTGCAGAGTATAATACCACAAGACATTGTGCAAATCAAGCACTACAACAATAACAGTCACTGTTAGAGATGACCAGATTAGAGATGAGAACATGAAGAACAAATATATAAAAGTTTGCAATCCAGTGAGTCACACCAAATGTACTCTTCATTCAGATAGAAGTCTCATCTAGATGGGTTAATTATATAAAACAGGCCATAGGACCAGAGCTGAATTATCTGTGGTTTCAGTATCAAAATAGGATCTACAAGTGCAGAGTCCTCTGCTTCCACATGATCTTACCAAATTGGAAGAAATTTGGTTCTAGCACAGCATGCATGATTTAGGAACTGTATTATTTAAAAAGTATGGCAAAATAGCACAACAAAACTGATGTTATTATGTGAATTCAGCTGTTGTACTTCACCTGTGCAAGTTCAACACTAACAGTAGTAGGACCTGGCACTTACTTTGTAATTTGTTTACTTGAAAAAAGAAAGTCTTTTTTCTATGCAAGGATGTAACATCACTAAACAAAACTAAAGAAAAAAAAAACAGTCCCAGAAGTCTGTGATTGTATGTACCCCCAGTACATTATCATGCCTGATTTTCTAACCTAGACGTACAGATGTAAAATATCTATTTCTTTAATATCACCTCATCACGATCCTTTTCTGCTCCAGGATCTATTCTTGAATTTCTTTTTGCAGTGGAAACACTTAAACCAAAACAGTAGAACCACAAGAAGATGACCCTCCCCCAGAAACATCAAGTTATTGTAAGCAGTCATGAATAAGGTCTCACATCAGGTAGCAATGTCTAATTAAAGAAAGAAATTCATGCTTTGTAAATTAAAAAATACTTATGCAATTATCTAAATTGCATAATTATTGTGAGAAAACACTGGAAAATTTATTTGAAATTTCATTTAACCCATTCAAAAGCAAAGCGAGAACCAACATCTGAGGTGTAGATGTGAGGTATAATTTTGGGTGTCCAGCCTGAAATACTTCTGATTCAGTTTGCAGAGCTACTGAAAACCCAAAACGTTCCACAAGCCTCTATAAAGCACTAGATATTTCTAAGGATCCAGTGCCTCTATCCTGCACAGGCCATGAGAAATCCCTGGCTATTTTAAGGCTATTCCTTCATACCAAGGTTGCAGCCTCTATAGCAAATGTCTCAGGAACCTCACTAATTATTTATATTTTTTTGCTTCTTGGTCTCTGAATTCTGTGCTGTCAGCCCCCCCAGACCTGCAAGCTTCAGGCCCAAAGAAGATGTAAGGAGCCACTTACAATAGATATAATGATATCCCTGCCAAGGGCAAGTACTCAGCCTTCAGAATTAAGAGAACTAAGAAAATAACATCTGCCAAGATTCTCTTAATAAATAGCCACTTTGTTTTATATCAGCACAGAAGAAAGATTAGTCCTCAGTGAATTCAGTGCAGATAGCCTCAATGAAATTAACAGGTCAGATTTCAACTGATAAAAGTCAAAGATAGAATCTAGTCTTAGTATTTTTTGTTTGGAGACCTGAGGTGACTTATTTTCTCCTTACAAAGAAGGACATTAAAAGTTTCAAGCTAATTTTATTCTCATGCAGCTTACAGGACTTCCCCTACTGGTTCTACATAATCCGAAATAGCAAACAATAAACTGGCAGTAATTCTCCTTATTTTCCTCCATTTCCCAAGCTCCTCTGTTTTCAACAGATTCTGGGAATCTCTGTTCCCTGCTGTTGACACTGGAAAATTAGTATTGAGATGTTGGGTGGAGGAAGAGTTTCATAAGCACCTCTTTGGTGCTAAGAAATTAAGCTGGTTGCCAGCTTTCAGACAAGGAGGAAAAGGAAAGAAGTGGTTTGTGGGAAACAAAAAAAGTCAAACAATGTGAAAAAACATGTTGCGTCATATTTAGGACTTTTGCAGTCCTGTATGAGAATAGGGAGCAAGGCAGGTGGGAGGGGAAGCCATAAAATGGGGGTTTATTCTGTATTTCTCTCATTGACTGCTGTAAACAAACAAGACACAGATAAGATTTTTCTTGAGGCTCCAGGAGCCTGTTTGATTCTCAGTCCTCACAACTGAGTGTTAGCCAAGCTACATGCTTCCTAGCTAGTATCTGATATATTCATGTAAAAACATGAAGAAAGATAGTTCCAGACAAAGCCAACAATGTGGGGGCAGTTCATTGAAAAATAGGCTCAGAGCCTTAATTCATACCTAACAACCTAACGAACACTAGAGCCTCTGCTGACGTTGCCAACTCAAGTCTTCGACTCAGCTGACAAAAGGCTATTAAACAGGCTTCTGCCCACATTTGGGAAATAGTAAAAGGAAAACAGAAAAGGAAAAAAGGAGTGGAAACTTAAAGCTACATGTTGCCACTAAGGCCTTTCTCCCACAGGAAGGAAAGCAAATGAAAGGACAACAAAATATTTTTAGAAAACCATTCTCATGGTATTGATGATGTGACCCAAGTCATGAAGCAGGACAGTTCCGAGCAAGGCCGATTTCCTGCTATTCCATCTCCATCTCTGTCTGTCTTTTGGCCTTAGGTCAGGGTGTCTCTGGGGACTTTTGAACTGCATTTTATTTTGAGAAAGTTTGATTTTCCCGGAAGAATCACAAGGGGAATGCTGAGATACAACAGCAAATCCCATCTGCCATGCACAGATCTCTTTAAGTGTCTAGGGAACTTAACTGTTTCTTTGCCTGCACCAATGTAAAAGAGGAAGAGAGGTGAAGAAGGGAAAAAAAAATCTTCATTTCTATAATATTTTGTTTTCTGCGAAGAGAAAGAACTTCTACTCTGCTTCATGTAACCCCTCCTTTCAGCAGACAGAATCTTTTTCTTAATAAACGTTTCACTAGAAATTGGCAACCTTCATTGAATTTCCCAATACAGCCATAAGGCAAATATTTTCTTGGGGATGGGGGGGGTGGGAATCAAACTGTGATACAGCTTATAAAAATACAAAAAATAGACCTGTTTGCCTAGGAGACGTTTTTGCCTAACTGAAAAATCACTTTTACAGGGAAGCCATTAATTTCAAGGTTTGCCTTGAAATCAAGAAAGAAGCTCTTTTAAGAGTTACCAACTGGATTGTGCTCCATACTACTATGCAGAGTCTGATTAAAAGCAGGTGGGTAACTGGAAATAGGGTGATTCAGTACAAAAAAAAAACTGACATAAAAAAACCCAACCAAACAAACAAACAACCCCCCCCCAAAAAAAAAAATATCTGGGCCATTGTCATTATTGGCTTCTGTGCAGATATCAGAAATAAATGTCCTTCAAGGAAGGAAAGCCCCAGTAGAGCAAAAACAAGCCACTTGTCTCTAATGAAGGAGCAAGGCTATTTACATCTGCTTTCTGTACTTCATTGTGTTACAGCAACAATGTGGGGGCTGTTTGTTAGAAACCAGACCAAGAGCCTTCATTCATACCTACAACCCAATGAACGCTAGAGCCTTTGCTGATGTTGCCATCCCAAGTCTTCTACTCAGCTGCTATGAGGCTATTAAGCTGAGACCCAGAGATGGTCCCCTGGCTCTGCTAGAACATAAGCAAGCTTGGAACTTACCCAAAAGCATTCTCCGTAGATTTAAGTTTTGGGGCAGTGGTTTCACGTTCTCCATTCTGTGCCTTTTGTTCAGGAACTCCCTTCTTACGATCCCAGACACTTTTCATTTCCTCTTTGGGTGCTTTTCCTTTATCCTTGTCATCTTTTGCCTGGTTAGGAGATACCATAAATCATAGAACAAAAACAAGAAAGGAACAAAACAAACAAAAAAAAGAAGTCACAATGAGGCATTCTAAACAACAGCTGAGGAACAGAGATTTGTTGGCATTAACGATTAACTAAGCAACTGTCTTCAAAACATTTATGTGCTCTATGGCAGAAGTAGTCTGTGAAGCTCTAAACTGTGACCAACCACCACTCTGCTGTCCTGATCTGAATTTAATCCCTTAGTAGTCTGTTGCCATCTCATTTGCTAACTTTTTCTAGTTACTGAAAAAGAACTTCTGTAATAGTCCTGCCTGCAATGCAACTGCCTTTATGGTGTTGCAAAATGCACTTTGAAATAAAAAATGAACACACAAATCCACTCTCGCATCAAATAAAATTTCTATTCATCCTCATCAAATAAGAGCTTCTGAAGCTGTAATATCTTTACCAGTAAAGGATGAGTTCAGAGTCTTCAAAGTCAAGATTATCCCTAGGTGTTGAATTAAGCTGCTGAGTGAAGTCCCAAGGTCAGCCTCTGTCTTTACCGGAGGCCAGTTCCTTTGCTCACAGAAATTGGTAGGACTGACAAAGTGACACACACTACAAGTGAGTACTGGGTGGTTAAACTACTTGAGCAAATTTGCCCCTGGTGAGGAATGTTGGACGCAACCCCCAGAGGCGCTTGCTCTGTCCTGAGAGCAGGCAGTGGCAGTGCAGACTTTCCCCACCCTCTCCTGCCAACAGGCTTTAGCCATGACCTGGCAGAAGCACCCTGATAGACAAGAGGGGAGTTCAGTTTCCATGACCGTGCATTCTTTGGGCATGATGCTGTTACTGCTAGCAAACAAAGCCATTATTACTAGCAGGCTCAAGGAACGGTTTTCTGTTTTCTAGGAGCTGAGACAACTAGGGTTATTCATTGACCCCAAGGAACGCCATCAGACGGTAACATCTTTTGGGTGTTCCCAAAACTGGGCAAGATTCTAGCTAGCAATCATGTTCACAGCAAAAACCTCTGCTGCCTGTTAGCAAACTCCTAACCCTTCGGTCGCAGTCAGGGTGATAGTGAAACCAGCAATGTTGATTGTTGCAAGATTTCACGTGCCAGGATGTCTGTGTTGGGATTTTGAGTGCATAGGATTTCATTTGCTGAGATTTTCATCAAGACCTTTCTAAGTCTCATTAAAAAGCCGATACTTCCAGCTGCCTGATGTATTGAAGACCACTGGAGAGGCTCATATCTCTTTCATCTTAATTGAAATCACTGAGAAAACAAATATTCAAATAATATAGTTTTAAAATTAATAGGTTAGGAAATAACATTTGAGAAGCCAGGACTTATGGCAATGTGTCTACATTTTCTCAAAACCATTAATACAGCTTGGCCTCTTTATTCAAAAATACAATAAAACAAGATGTTACAGAAATATTTCACAGCTTTTGGGCCCAATACTTTTCCTACTAAGTTTAATGTCAAATGAGAGTTTGATTAGCACAGAAGCAGAAACGATTGTGTCCCATTCTGAAGGCAGGCAACAGAAACCCCTCATCTCAGTGCTTCCCTAAATTACAAGCTAATTCAGCTTCTGCCGAATTTAATAAAAGGGACTACACTGACTTCAGTTGGAGTAGGCAGGTGGTATTAACTGAACTGAGAAGAAGTCACATGCTCTCACAAATCTTGACCACCAAGTCAAGATAGAACATGACCAAAGCCATGTTTAGTTAACATGTAGCTTGCTTTATTTATATTTTTAATCTTTCTCTATGCTGCTTTTTTCCTGTTAGGGTGTTATGCTAATATTTGAGAGTTGAGATTTCTGAATTTAGAGTTTGAACACCTTCAGACCACAGTGAATACATTACTGAAGTTGTGGCCATTTGGCAAATTTGATTCCTTCTTTGGGCTCAATTACGTGGTGACTTAGAAGCTGGGGGCAACTGAATCTAGGGCTTCTGTTTAGAGCTAACTACCATACTCAAATACCATGAGAAAAGCAACTGTTGCGGCACGTCTAGCCAAACTGGAAGCAGGAAATACCAGGAGTCTCACATCATGAGAAAGCTTGTTCTTATGAACTTTCCAGGCCACTTTTGAGAACCAAAAATTGTGGGGCAGTTCAGAAAAGCAGACAGGTTTTGCTTGCTAATTTGATTAAAACCTGAACTCTGAGGGCCAAATTTTAGTCACATTAAGAAAGGACACGTGCTGGTGTTGCACAACTGCAAAAGCAAAATGTGGTTATGTAGATCAGACCCTATATTCCTTCAAGTTCTTGTTCACGCTCTATCTGTATGTGTGAGGTTCAGAAATAAGTCTTGTTGAATTTGTATGTCCTTGAAGTAGAGGGAAGAGTGGAGATGGATGCCTGATCTTGACTTGCTTTGAAATCTGTTATTGTCAATTTTTCCTCACAAGCAAAGAAGCAACAACTGACATTTTCAAAACTGAGCCAAACACTTTGAATGCTCAGATTGATACACATGCAAAAGATTTACTTTCTGATGGATGAGTATCCAGCGTTACACTAAGCATGGGACTCTCTTAAATTGTCTCAGCTGGATCACCCAAAAATGGAAGCATTAAAATCACAAGCCATTTTTAAAAGTCTTACCAATTTCCTGGAATAATCTAGCCCTTTGGCTATGGTTTAAAAGCATGGTGAGAGCTCCAGTGAGAGGTGAATGAGCTCCACATAAACACAAGCAGGACAATCGTGTCTCAAATCCCACCTACCCCACCCCTCCCTTGCCTAGAATCAGTATTTGTGGTCAGTTACAGCCTCCCTTATACATTTACATGTAGTATTCAAAGATTGTGTGCAACAGTGAACATTACAAGCTGATTCTGTCTTATGAAGAACTCCTAATATAAACCATTCCTTGTGTTTTGTGCAGCTCTTTCCTCTGCTTTCGCAATCGAGTTCATTTAGAGCACAGCAATTGTTTAATTTTTCCAGTGCATTATTCTGAAGTATCTCCGTTAGGTCTCATTTAACTCTTCCCCTTTCTAGAGTAACATATTCTAATATTGCCAGTCTCTCTCAAGGAGGTTCACTAGGAACCTTCCTTCTAACCATCTTCATCACTCCATTTGCCTTTTTCAATCTTACATGCACCTTACTGAAAATATGGTATGTGGATGATCAAGCCAGACAACAGTGACAGGATTTGCTTTCATCACTATCTGAGGGTGAGCTAAGCATCTACAGCATGTTTCAAATTAATCCAACAACTAAGGATGCTGGACTGGACCCTCTACAACTCTCAATGGTCCCAAGCATTTGGATAGGCTGCAAGTTGCCTGTTACTAGATGTCTATGCCACGGCTCCCTCTAAGCTGCATGGACCTGACTGAACCCAAATGGATCCAAACCTAAAAGGCCCTGACCAATCCCAATGTCTAATTAGAATCAGGGAGTATTTTGATACCTGCAGCATGGAACCAAAAGCACAGTTGCTACAAAACCTTGAACGTGGCTTTCTGTGTCCAGCTGTAACCTGAAGAGTAAATGGTCCCCAAATCTTATTTACTTACCATACAGTAAAACACCATGGCACCAGGTCCTGTGTTTACAGTGGAAATGCAATGCAGTAAATTTTGCAGATTTTTCTCTTTAAAACAAAAGAAGAATCTTGGGTATGCATAGTTTATATCACGGGGCACTGAGTTTGGGGGAAAATCATTAGTTAAGTCAGCCAGATGGCCAAAGGGCCTAGATGATTATTATTATAATTATAAGAGTAAGTTTCAGTCATAGGGAAAAAGTTCACAGTAAAGTGGGAGGAAATCAGGGAAGGATGATTAGTTGATACAGTCCTGAAAAATTCATCCCTAGGGTACAAAACATCCTTGTATTATTGACTGAACTGCTTCTCCTGAAATATTTGTTCTAAGACAAAGAGGACTTGGGTTTTAAAGACCCAGAAGAACAAAATACTTAAGCATTTACTTCATTTTAAGCACATAAGTATCTTCATCCCTATTTATTTCAGCAGGATTACCCATGTTCTTGAAGTGAAGCACATACTTAAGTACTTTGCAAAACAAGCAACTTTCAGTTATGGGTTCCTTATTTATTTTTTTTATCCCAAGTTCGCCTACAACATCTAAATTAATGGCTTACAAGTTACCTGATCTTTTTTGAAGGTAGGTTGGAGCTTCTCATCTGGTAACTTTTCCTTTTTAGCTTCCACTTTAACCTCTTTTTCTTCCCCCTTTGTGTTTGGGTTTTTAATATTATTTCTTTTAATATGAAAACATTGCATCTGTTTGCACTTTTGTTTTGTCACACTGTGTTCATGTACCAGTCCTGTGTGCAGCCACATCTCCATCACACGCTCCTGTGCCCACAGCTCCATGTGCAGTTGTGCTCCCCCCACCCTCTCCAAACGCTCCCATTCCCCCCATCTTGGCCCTTCTCCCTTGTGTGGCATCATGCTCACATGTTCCAGCAGAGAGCCTTCTGCCATGTTTGTATTTAACACACACGTTCCTCACACAGTTTACTAGGTGCTCATATTTTGTGCCAAGATGCATCTGCCTCTCCCTTGTGTTACTGCATTAGCCCAGTTTATACCAGCTGAGAAAAAAGGCAGCAAATAAATCATGCAGAGGTGTGAACATGCAAGGTTTTCTTCGAAGGATGGAGTGGCATGTTGTGCACTGCGTTATTGGTAAGCAGAAGTCAGGAGCTTTATTTTAAAAAAGAGAGAGCAAGAGAGAGAGCACGAGTATTAGTCATTTCAATGCAAGAATAGATCTGTGAGAAAATTCCAATTCAATTTTTCTTTTCTTGCATTACATTTCTCACAAACCACAGGTGTCTTAATTTGGTGCAAAATGTTTACTGTACCTGTTTTCCTAGGAAAGCTGCTTGAGATTTTTCTTCTTGTACCTTCTTCTCTTTTACCTGTTTCTCTTCCATTTTCTGTTCTTCCATCTTTTGTTTCTCCTTTAATTTCTCTGCTTCTAGCCTAGCCTTTTCCTCAGCTGCTCTCTTCTCCTCTTCTGCCTTAGCTCTTTCCCTTTCCTCAGCTGCTCTTTTCTCCTCTTCTGCCTTAGCCCTCTCCCTTTCCTCAGCTGCCCTCTTTTCTTCTTCTGCCTTAGCCCTCTCTCTTTCCTCAGCTGCCTTCTTTTCCTCCTCTGCTTTCTGTTTTTCCTCAGCTGCTTTCTTTTCTTCCTCTGCTTTTAACCTCTCCCTTTCTTCTGCCTCAAGTTTCTCCCTTTCTTCTGCTTTCTTCCTTTCTTCCTCAGCCTTTTCCTCATCCCTAAGATTTTCTTTATCTACCGCATCGGTTATACTCTGCTCCCCTTCTAGCACAGTATTTGTATCA
This sequence comes from Jacana jacana, assembly GCA_013400555.1. Lineage (NCBI taxonomy): Eukaryota > Metazoa > Chordata > Aves > Charadriiformes > Jacanidae > Jacana > Jacana jacana. The sequence continues at coordinate 87,688 of VZTM01040721.1, read as the reverse complement.
TTCGCTGCTTTGTCTTCCTCTGCGTTTACAGCTTGATTTTTTGTTTCTGTTACCTCCTCTTTGTCTGTGGATTTTTCTGCAGTCACATCTACCTGATTTTCCTCTACGGGGACTTCCTTTGGTTTCTCCTCCTGCACCTCCTCCTTGTCTTTTTCTTCTTTTTTTTCCTCTTCTTCCCCATCTTGCCTCCAGTTGTTCCTTTGGTATGATTTGGTTTCCGTTTCCTCAATCTCATAGCGTCCTCGGCGTGTTTCAGCCTTTTCCTCTTTCCCTGTAGTATCATTTTCTTCCACATTGTTTACTTCTCTCCTGCTGGGCAATGACAAGCTCCCATCTGTGATCGTGGGGTCAAATTCCTTTTGACGTTCCAGGGCTTCCTGTAGACGTTTTTGGCGTCTCTCCTCCCGCCTTGCCAGTCTCTCCAACAAGGCAGCTTCATCATCTGTTCCTCCTGTGGTTGTAGTACGCTTGGTTTCCTCTTCTGCCACACTACATAAAAGTGACAATTTTGCATTTAAAAAACAGTCTTTCTAACAACATATGAACTTAGCTGTTTCTAGGAAAAAAGCTCAGTGTAACATTATTCCATGGTTTGAAAACACAACAGGTTGCATCTTTAAAAAAATTAATAAAATTCTTCTGGGGATTAATTTTGGCATTTCTACATGTATAGGAATGTGGTGTTTCACAATATCAGAGCCTGGAAATGTTCCCTTCTAGGTGAGCTCCAACAGCCACTGAAGTCCCTGGGAACCTTACTGACCTCAGTAGGCACTGGAACAGTCCCTGACACTTGGAGCAGCTGAATAACACATAGCCCCAAAAAATTCATCCTCTCCCTCATCCCTCTCACTGACAATGCCAGATGAGGGCTGAGGTCTAGTCCTCTCACCCAGCACCTTGCAGGCTGAAACATCAGTTGCAGCTTGAAGCCTCAAAGCCCACCAATCCCATGTTCCTTGGCCTCATGACACCACAGTCCCTATAAGCAGGACAAAAATTGTGGAGGTTTGTGAGGCCAGACAGTCATCCCTGAGGAAATCTGACAGCAGGATGCATCAGAGGTATTTCTCTCTGTGAGCCCTAGCTGACTAACCCCACAGACAGCCTTGAGAGCACCCTGGGAATGGGTCTTGAGCATGGCTTTAAGCCCAGTTTCAGTGATGCTCTGACCCCACTCTTCCGACAGCCAGTGGTGCTCACAGTGTTATGGCCTCTTCAGAGCAAGGATGGCCAAGCTTGTTTTTTAAAATTTACGTGCCAAAACAGATCTCTTCAAGATACTTCTCTACTCTGAACAAAAATATCCATTGACTTGTCAGTAAACAACATTAGAAGTTTACCTATTTTGGGCATTAACTTCAGATTTCTCTGTTACTTCTCCCGATAAATCTCCTTCTTCCTTTTGCCGCAGCCTCTCCTGTCGAGCCCGTCGGCGACGTTCTCTGGCGGCTTCTTCCTCGTCATCATCATTTCTCTGGTAGGACAGCCTGCAACAGAGCATTAGAATTAGGGCAACAAAGAAGGTATAGCCTACAGGACACTGAAACTGAAAAATTACAAAAAACAGCAAGTATGGCTGCAGTGGCTGCCCCATATGGTGTTTATAAAATAACCTGTCAAGTTGAAATGTGTAGTTTCAAAGCTTGGGTTTGATTTCTTTTTCAGAAATGAACTTGACAAAATAATCACAATGAAGGCAGTGGCCATACCACACTGTCATTTGGCTCCTAGAAAAATACCAAGACCATAAAAATCCAAACTCTGTAGCTGAGCAAACATCCTGCTAGACTGCACCACAATCCTGCCAGAATGCACACAACAGTGTTTGAGCAGACTATCACTCAAGCCCACAAAACTGTAATTTGACTTAGCCAAGCAGCTCTTCATTAGCCTCCTTGAAATATCACACACTTAAAATGATGACATTATTCCAAAACTGAAAGACTAGAAAGCAGGGGGACACAAATATGACAACAGCTCTGAGTGCTCAGTTCTGAATGCCAAACATCTGACACCTACAAAATTTTTGTGAGCCCGTAGCAGTGCCAGGCTAAATCACACAAGATCACTGCTGTGATGAAAGCCCGCAGCTGAGAAGCCATTGTATTCATCTGACCCAACAGATGATTACATTTAGTTTCATCCCACTTGAAAAGGAAAGTAAGACATTACAATCCTAATAATCCTGCAGCCCATTCAAATCTTTGCTGAGGTGCATTATTACTGGGTGAGATAAAGGGAAAGGCCTGCATTCCTCTTAAATTTTTATGCAGAGAAAGTGAAATAGGAAGCTAACGGGTACCAGACCCAGTCAGGGCATTCATTTACTTTGCTTCCAGCAATGGGTTTATATGTGATAGTTAAGAAGTCATTCTTCCTTATGTAGTCACCCATTTAATTTAGCTGTACAGCAACGCACATATAGAGAAAAAAAAGAGCTCTGAACTAAATTAAAACAAGCACAGTTGAGCTTGTGTTTCAAGTAATATTTTAACATTAAAATTAACTGAAACATTTTTATTTAGTTGTGAATTGGACTCTTTGGGTCCCTGCCTCTCCTGCTGCCTTGTTCTGGTACTACCTTTCTCACTTGCTGACAGAAGGGTGGAAGTATAGATTCAGCAGAGATTCAATTATTCCAATCTTCCTTTAAAAATTAAAAATTGAAATTAAAAACACAACATGGCTGAGCCATTTGCCAGAGTTGGAACAGGATTATCATCCCGTGCAACTTTTCTTAGCCTCAGTGACTGAAGGATTTTATTTGCTGCTTTCATACTCCGCTTCAATAACTTATAACTTTGTAGAAACAGCTCCCCTCAAAGAGGGTGAAAATCATGAGCAGCGTGGCCATGAAGGATCGCAGTAAGAAAAAGAGACAGAAAGGAGGAGATGAATTCAAATCAGTAGAGGTGACGTAAGGAAAGCAAGGAACAACAAAGGGGCTCAGTATTTCGTTTAGGTCTAGAACAGAAAGCACATGAGCACAATAATAAACCAATGGGATCCTTAATTTGCAGAAGAAAAAGACTCTCTCTGAAATAAAACTGCATTAGCAAAGTGACCACAGAAAGCCTGCTCATTGGTAAGATGTTCTGGCTGGAAGTCTATGATCTTTTTAGCTCTGAACTCCAAATATAAGGGCTCAGGAGAGGGCCCACTGCTCTTAGCATGTGTCAGCTGGACAATGGCCACGACTGAGTCCATTCCCAGCATCTGTGGCTCGGGATTTGTCTTTGCAGTGAGACCACAGGAGGATGAAGTAGTTTATCCCGCACTCCATACCCACACAAAACACTCCTAACACAGCAAGGAGAATAACCACTTTTTAAAGCCTTTTTGAAATGCCTTTTTTAAACCACCAGTTGTTCAGAGAACTTAAAAAAAAAAACAAAACAAAAAAAAAAAGCAAAAAACTCCCACCAAATGGTACCCATTAAATAAGTCAAATGAAAACAAATACATGTTTCTTATCCTTAGACAGTTATCGCACAGATCATCTGTAAAGAAAGCTGAAAATTTCTCTCTTAAGTATAACCACTGTGTTACTGCACATCATAGCCGTTTCCTACAGCAAGTACACCAGACACAGGCTCCACCCCTGAGGGTCACCTTAAGGATTCAATTCTCCTCACCAACATGAATCCATGAAACATCCCTAATAATCTGGAAACAACTGTGTCAACATCTAATAGTATTTTATAGACCTGTATCACATTTTCTTTACAATTATGTTAGCATGACTTCCCAGTTTCTACTTCTACAGGCTCTTTTTCTTTCCTCAGAAATACAAGCTTTGCTGAAGTGGGTGTCTGTAGCCACTACAGACTGACACTAGAATAGGCTGAAAATGCAGGTTCAGGTTGGCTATGTTAATTACCCAGCTAACGAGCATGTAGTGCATAAATTGTCAGTAAGATCATTTATGAAGCAATTCAACATAGTCACCCTCACTGTCATTGACTTTCCATGAAAAACTCAGTCACAGGAATTATGGTTATAGTGTCCCTCTCACAATTTTCTTAATTACAGAATATCAGGGATTGGAAGGGACCTTGAAGGACCTTGAAGGGACCTAGTCCAATCCCCACTGAGTTCATTCACCCTAACTCAGCTGGCACATCGCTCTCTTTTCCTCGGTTACCTAAGCAGCCTCCTCCTCCTCTGCTGCCTAGGCCATCAAACTGATTTCACATAGAAAGTTAACCACAGGAATTCATGTACCCTTCATTGTACACTGGTTAATTTGAGATCACAAGAACACTGACCCTCACTTCTCCCGCTGCTACAGCTCTCCCTTGCTACCTGTCACAACCAAAATCCATTTGGAAGTTCTTCAGAGCTTGTCTTCTGCTTTCTTACATCTTTGGACATTCTTTAGACCAAGAGTAAACAAATAATGAAGTATGAATCCAAGAAGCTCTGTATATCAGTCAAATGGAAACTCAATAATCCAGTCTGCATTGTTTTTCTGTCCTTGGAGAACAGTTTTGCTGCCGAGAATCCATGAACACCCCACAACTAAGTTAAACTAACCTTATATCCGTTTTTCACCTTCCACATAACTGCTCAAAGTCTTTGCATTCTCCCTCTACACAGCTGTCCCAGCTATCTCAGGCAATAATAACATGGCACAGCACGCTTCTCAAGGAGGTGTGCCAAGCATTCTGATATGTGAAACCTCTTATTAAAAATTCAGATTAAAAGATGACTTGGAGATCATCCTACACCTTGTTACCGAAGATAACAAATTATTGATCTAAATGATAATTAGAAAATTATTGATCTAAATTATAATTAGAAGGGGGAAAAAATGGCAGAGCATTGGCTGCTTCTCCTGTTACCTTCTCTGTTTCTGACATGAGAAAAAGCAGTGTAAGCTCTGTGCCTTATTAGTAACATGTTCTGGTTATTAATGTTGAGTCTCTCATACCTCCCATGCAGTGGAGCACAAGCACAGGAGACTTGGCATCACATGTATGCAAGAGGACATTTCCTACTATGCTAAGTAGAAATAACAAGTAACTACAGACCTTCTGGCCTACTGGGTGGGCAGGACAATTTTCTATCTCCAGGACTGAAATCTCAAACCTTTTCTTGAAATCAACAATAAATGTCATGATTATTTCAGTAAATCTAAAACATTACTCCCAAACTGAATGTGGAGATTGTAGAGGAGAAAATTACTCTGCTGAATGAGGAACACAGGTGATGAGGCCATCTGTCTCAGAACTTCTTCAGAGAGATTCAGCAGTGTCTGAATTTTAAGACAACTATTTAATTTAGATAAAGTTATAGCCCAGTAAGAAGCTTAGTAATAACTAGCATGATTATGGGGCTGAAACTGTTTTATGCAGTCCAGCTTCAACTGGTTTGCATTTGAAACCACAAATCCATCTAAACATTATTCAAGGCACTTTGGTTTTAGAGTTTATTGCCCAGTACTACAAAATTATTGCCTGAATTACGACAGGACTGAAATTTCCTGATCAGGGGCTTGCTACAGTAGGCATTTTATAAAGATAGGGAAAGGTTTGGTCTCTGTTCTAAACAGTGTGCATTCTAATTAAAGAGAAACTTAATAATTTGTAGTACTCCCTGCCCTTAGTGAGTTGTAAGCTAAATCTGATGAATCTAAATTCTTTTCCATTTTTCATAGAGGTAGAAAAATAATGCCTAATTTAAACTGGATCACACTACTCCATTCTAAAGTTGTGGATGTGAGCTTTGAATCCACCTCAAAGCTGTCAGAAATACATCAAGAAATTCCAAACATATCAAAAACCTTTAAGACTAGATTTTCAACTTAGACAACCCAGATATGCCTCTTCTTTTCCCAACAGTTCACTTAAACACCAGTTTGTCTTCCGCCTGCAAAAACACCTTGCATTCATAGCACTAACCTCCTAATGCATACTTCAGTCATATGCAACTGTACCTATTCAGCAAGCTCTCTCCCACACAAGTTTGTTATATAGAAGCCTTTACATCTATTATAGATTTAGTTTCTCTGTGGTCCCCCCCAAGAAATTAGATCATTCATCCTGTATCAAACTGCTGCACCTTCATTTGAAGCCTAACCTGCTTCCAAGACCTTCACCCTTCATTACCTAACACCACAGCAGCTGAAGCGACATCTGTTGACTTGTATATTTCCAAATTGATGGCAGATGGAGGACGTCAGCAAAATGTCCTTGATGACAAATTTCAGAGCCAAACTCAGTCTATAGAAGCTGCATTTGTTGGCCTTCTGCACTCTTATAAAGCTTTTCTATTTACTCAGGCTTTTCCTGAAAGGATGGGTGGGGTGAGGATGGACTCTGTTATAATACCTACTGGGGTGTGCTCTTTGTGTCACTGTTGATATTCGGTCCCGTTTTATTTATGATTACTTATTTCTTGAATTTTTTTGTTGTTCATTTAAGTTGTGTTATGTCAGGCACACTTCAAAATGTGCATGTAAACTGATCAATATTCACCTAAAAAAAAACCCATAACAAATGTACACACTTCCAGAGAATTATGCCTCTGTCAAGCTTTGCGTGTCAAATGTCAGCTGTATTTCATTCAAGTCATATCTAACAATGTGGTAAATGTTGGGGGGCAGTTGTGGGGAAAACTGTTGCTTCTAATCATTCCTCCATAATTCAACAAGAGCTGCCAGCATTCTACTCAGACCTGCTCAAGAAGATTCATTTTTTATGAGGGAACAAGCAGAATTTCAGTCCAAAATACTCATGTTTCAAAAAGATGAAGTGAGTGAAAACAGGGGATTATGCTGGAGGCATTCAGACATGCCACTATGGTTCTCAGTCCAATGTTGTGCATGAATGCTGTTATTAACACTCATATTTTTCACATATTTCTCAATTTGACATGCACCAGTTTTTCACATTGAATGGAGGAGACAAGTGGATAAAATTAACCAATGGCTGGAAATTAAACCCAGACAAATTAAAACTGGAAATAAAGCACATGTTTTTAACAGGGAGGGTGATTAAAAACACAAAAAATGATGGAACATCCTTCTCTTGCATCTCCACAGTAAGATGGATGCCTTTTTGAAAGTTATACTGCAGTAAGATACCAATCCTTGGGTTCCATATAGACACATTGGGGAAATTCCATTATCTCTCAAGTATGGAAAGTTACATTAGATTATACACCTGCAGGATTTAAACACTACAGTCTTCCATTTACAGAAGATACATGCCTTTTCACGCTGCTTATAGTTTATCCCAATCTCACAAACTGTTTTTTACTGTTTTTACGCACATATTTGCTACAGCTCCACAGCCCGTACTCCTGAGCAGGTACCTTAACCAGATACCCACGTAGCTCTCCGGAAAAATAGAAACTGACACACCTTTTAATGTATACCCTTCTCAATTATATAATTTTCCTATTGGGTGTTTCTAAGGATTATTATTTTTCTGCTGGGTAGCCACTTACTCAATGGGTTACCAGGAGAATGTTCTTTCTGTCAGATATGGCATCCTTCATTTCCTATCACGCCTTTAGAAGCTTTTCTCCTATATTAAACCTTGATCTAAAATACCTATAAGATAAAACAATGTTCATTTTAACAACTATTTTTTTGTTTCAGCTGACTAAAGTCTTTGGATTATTTACATTGGTTAGGAATCTGTCTGTGACATTGTTATTTTGCTTGCACGACAAAACCATTGAGTATGGGAACAAAAAGGTCTCCTGAGCGGTCCAGCTTATGTACATTCTAATTTATGGTTTCTTTCTTTTTGGTGTTTTTGACCTTTAGGTTTTTTCACCGGTAAGGAAGGAGTAGCTACACTTATCCCTTTAACAACTTAATTCTAAAAAAACTAAGGTGCAAGAAATCCACATGGAAGAATGAAGTATAAAATAGGATATGCAAGCCAATAACCACAAGGGAAAATGACTCCACACTGACAACAAAAGTACTTGGTGACTATCGTGTAATTCATGCCAACAGTAGCCAGGAATTTTACTTCATTGCTGAAGATGGCACTGAACCACTGACAGATGCTGGTTTCCCAAATTACTCATTTCTGTTGCACAGACACCCAGGATTTCCAATGCCTTGTCCCACTTACAGTTTTCTGCTCGTAACAACACTGTTGCTTTGGTTGTAGATTCAAGCCCTAAATCATGGGCCTCGTAGTTACAGCCAGTCTGTAACATCACTGCATCTTTCTGCACAAAGGCAGAATGACTCCTGCATGCACCTTTTTTTTTCTTTTTTTCTTTTTCCCTCATGGCTGAAAACTGATGATCTGTTTCAGAATATGAAATGCAAGCAGATTCTCCAACCACATTCATATAAGTCTGGTAAATCACTTCCGAGTACCTCAGCCTTAAATAGCACGTGGGGCCACTAACTTGAAGGGTAAAAAGCTTCAGCTACTGAAACAATGTCAAATTTCCCTCCGACATATATTATATTTAGATAAAAGCACTTGTTGGAAACATCCCAGGGAAAAGCATGTAATTCTCTCAATATGTGAAGTCTGTAATGCTCTGCAGTTTTCATTCACAATCAACTTGACATTGACCTGTCAGTGAGCAATGTGGTATATTTAATCTGTTTTAATTTAGGTGTTTCACATGAAAAGGGAAAAAAAAAAAGAACTGGGCAGAGAACGATAATTGGCCAGGTGCCTTCTAGCTGACAACTATTTCTTTTTTACTGCTTTCCCTGAAGTTTAGTAGAATTCACCCAGAAACCTGTTTCTCTGACAGATGAGAAACATTCAAAAAAAAGAGTGTACCAAACAAGCTTACTTTTTCATACTTAAAAAGTGGGAGCAGAACCCAATGGCTGTAAATACCACAGCAGCTGACGCGGTACGTGTTGACCCTGTAGCAAATTGCTGTGTGCTTGCTGCCACCACCTCCAGTTTCTGGTGCTTTATTGCATATAAACCCCAGAATAATTTATACCACAGCCTTACTCCGTAATATTTCAGGCATATGACTTGAGAATAATGGGCATTTTGCCGAGCTGAGGCAGAAGTAAGGACCTACAGGATTCGTCCAATAATACACAATCCACAATCATTATAAAGCCGAATCAGAAATCTTCTTCCTTGTGGCTTTGGGTCCCTGTATTCAATATGGATTTCAAGGCATTTTTATACTTCCAATTGCTAGCTTACTGAATGTAAGCAAAGTTAAGATCTATCTCCTCCTTGCTTACACTTCATTGCAAATAAAACTCCAACAGACATGAATGAGAGGTTTACTCAAGACAGGAAGCAATTAAAACCGAAAGCAGGACGG
>VZTM01040721.1:39180-77950 GCA_013400555.1 Jacana jacana | reverse complement strand
ACTTTGCAGCCTTATGGCCGGAAATCAAAAAAAGGGCACAAGGCTATTTTTCATGGCCTAAGAGCATTTTTTCCTATATATATTTTATACGCATACATATATAAAATTTATATATTTTCTCAGCAATTAATATGAGAAACAGTTCTTCCACTTATTTAAAAATAATAAACTCACATCACATGCAATATGGGGTTTTCTTCAACGGAGGCTGGAGTGGAAATTATTTTTTCTTTAGGAAGTAGAGTTGTTTTTTTTATTCAAGCACAATAGTTATAATGAATTTCAAGATGATCCCCAATTAGTGTTCACTTTTCCTTTACCTATAGAAATGGTCTAATTTTGCCAAGTTTTCTGATGCAACCACCTCCCATGGAATGCCAGTGAGTGCTATTACTGAACAATGCTGTATCTCCTCCAGCTTGGACTCCCAAATGCAACTCAAAGTTGCAGCTGAAGCAGAGCAGGCTCTGGTTTTGTCCTGTACATGGAGGATACACTTTGAGAGGGTAAACTAATGAATTAAGAGGGGGTAAAAACCAATAGATTCAGCTTATTTTTTAGAGGGGCATAAGCACCTTACTGCTGAATTGCATTTTTAGGTTTCTTTATACTTGGGATTAGGGTGAAATAGCAACTTCAACATTTGTTATGCCAGGCTTTTTATAGCATCCCAGTGCTTCTTCCTAATGGTTCAATTCTGAGAGCAGTATTGGCAAAAAAACAGACCTTCCAGAGAAGCCTTACTACTGTAAGCACAACCTCAGCTAGATGAACTAAAACCAGACTAACGGAACATGATGTTCAGAGTACAGACTGCCTTCGCCATAATAGTGACAGAAATAAGGGATATTTTAGCAAGGTTTTGCTGCTGGAACAAAGTCAAGGAGACTGAATGGAAGGAGAATTTGCTTTCATTCCTCTCTGTTCAGTGTCCAGTTTAGCTCTGTAACTGAAGTGGGTAATGTCTTCTGAAAAAAGAAAAAAAAAAGCTTAAGCTTTTTTACAAAAAAATTATTTCTGGTGTTATTATTTTATTCCAAAACAGTATGCAGCAACATCCCAAACCAGCAAACAAGAAAAAAGCTATGATTTCAGGAAAGCACAAACTGAATTATTATAAATTATGTATGTATCATTGACCTGGAAACCCAGCCTTCAATTTCATCTGCTTCTCTATTTTCACCCTGATTACCTCCTTTAAGGCTTGTTTAATACAGCTTACTAGGGAATAGAGAGCCTCTTAAACCAACGCTTGCATTCCATTCCCTCCACAAAGATTAATAGGATTGCTGCATTTTAAGAGCACTGTATTTTAAAAGGAAGTGCAGGACTATGAGGATAGGTCTCATACATGGGAAGTTTCTTGACTTTCAACCTGTACTTGCTCCGCTGAGTATCATGTAAGGACAAACACTAAAAAAGTTTACTTGAAGAATCACTGGATTCATCAACACCAAAGCAATCTCAGTCACACGCTCTAATCCTCCATCAGCATGCCCAATCTACTCACAATCAACTTCCAGAAGATATCTATTCACCATCTACCCTGCCAAAAAAAGTTGTGAAATTTGAGGTCAAACACAGCTTTAGTTTTTGAAGATGACAAATCTTCTCTATGAGCAGAATCCCCTTTTGCACTCATGTATTTTCTGCTCTTGCTTGCCAGGTTTAGCAGGGTGTAATGAGGAACCAGAGGCCAGGAGTCTACAGTGGGTGAATCATGGAATCATAAAAGAGTTTGGGTTTGAAAGGACCTTAAAGATCATCTAATTCCAACCCCCCCTGCCATGGGCATGGACAGCTCTCACTACTCCAGGAATCCTGAAGGGAAGAAAGTTTACAGCACCATTTTGACTGGTATCAGGGACTACATCCACCACTAATGCTGGACCCATCTCAAAAGGACTTATTTCACCTGTCACTGAAATGCAGCCACATCTACCGTGCCTGAACATGTAGGCTACAGCTGTGGCTCCATAAGTGAAACAGCCATCTCTGATTTAGGACTGATACTGAAACTGATTATGGATTTGACCAAGACTGGGACAATACAGTGGGACAGGAAGGAGGAATGTGGAAGCAAAGATCAAAAAGGGACTGGGGCTGTAGGAATGGACCTGGGATGGGACATGTCCCAGGGCTGGGGAGGACAAGAGAGAGGGGACACAGACAGCAAGGAGCCTTCATCCCACAGGGCACAAGATGGAGAATAGGAAAAGAGCTGATGGAGAAATACTCAGAAGACAGGGAAGAGGGAAAGAGATGTGTCAGGGAGTAGCAAGGACAACAAAATCATCAGGATTGGGTAAGTGGCTCCGCCATCAACATCCAGCTCAGTTCAAATGACTGTTCAGGGCCTGGAAAGCCAAAATTCACAATGACTGACAGACCAGAAACTGTAAGATTGCGCGCCATGATTACCCAGGCTACACACTGCCCAGTAACTCCTTTCCCCTTGCCTGAAACGTTATGTGATCTGAAATGCATACAGTCAGAAGCTAATATTTTTATTGTTTGATTCATCAAAAGTATAGGTGCTAGCTTGAGCCTGGGCTCTGTGAAGCATCAAAACTCCTCTGTAGTTCCCAGGGAATTAGAGATTGTAACTAAGTGACTGTCGCTCAGAGCCAAACATGTCTCTGCAGATGTCTGCTGGAGCTTTCGGAAACACAGCAAAGACTGTGCTGCGCAAACAAAGTGCAAGGCATGTATTTGTACACAGTGAGCCTGGAATAATAATTTTACCAGATAATTATCCACATAAACATAGAATGATCTTTTTTTCACCCTTTCTCCCCCCCCCCCTCCAAAATATGCAAAAGGAGGACACAGCCTTAACATCCCGCGGCAGACTAAATATTGAAATAAATGCTGCAAACAGGAAAGCAGCTGAAATGTAAGAGCAGAACATGCACCAAAGCAGAGCGGACTGTGAGGCCTTATGCTAACTGAAATAAACCACTTCAGGGGCGATACATACAGCATTGCAAATACGTTCAGTGCTACGACATGTGGTGAACAGGAAAAAAAAAGGTAATGAAATTCAGATGTCTCAAAGCTTTCTGGTACGGAATCCCCACGCACACAACTCACGGATGCTGTACAGGTGCAGATTTGGTTTCAAGGGAAATTCACGGCTGTTCACTTTTAACATGGACAAGCATCTGTCTCTTTCACAGGTGTTTAAGAAACCTACTGTCAACAGCCAAGGTGATTAGAAGACATTTTCAGTGAGACAGCAGAGGAATTATAAGTGCAGATCCTGTCATTTGCTAACAGGATTAGGGGCAGACACATTCCATGCATCTCTGCGAAAGCTAATCCCAATGTGTCTTTCACCTTCATGAAAGGTAAAAAACCCTTCCATAAAACAGGCTTGTACAGATATGCAAGGTCACATACAGCACTTTGAACAGCACGTTAATGTTTCAATGATTTGCAGACATCGTATAACAGCACTGTGCAATTTAAACAGCTGGAAGTTTGAAATGCAGCCATTGCAACTACACCCACATAAACACAATAAAATATCCTGGCTTTATCCTTTCAATTAGTTTCCCCTTACATGTGCTTGATCCCCTTGCATTGCTCCACTGTGACCCTTATTCCAGGAGAATTTACTTGTAAGATACTACCAAATGACTCACTCGGTGTATTGGAAAAAGTATGTGGAAAGTAGACTGAGTTCATGAGAGCTGATCAACCACACTGAAAATACAAATCTAAAACCCTCTGTTCTTTAGTCAGAGTTAAAAACAACAACAACAAAAGTACCCTTTTCACAGAAATACAGCATCCAACAAAAACCTCTTCCATTTCAAAGATTCACTAGGAAATTATCTACAAGTTATAAGTTACTCACAAAAAAATACCCAAATAAAAACTAGAAAATGGAAGAAAATAGCAATTTGTTTGCCCTAGAAGTTCCCAAATCTATGGGCTTTTAATAGGACATATGCAGCTGTCAGAGGCATAAGGCACCTAACATAGAGAAACTGCCAGGGGAGGGCTGGGGACCATACAGCGGGTTTCCAAATCACAGCAGTTATTGTGGTGCACTTTTTTTTTATTTTCTAATTTCAATTTTGTTCTGGAACAGCAGTTGCACATGGGCATCCATTCTGCAATAGCTGTTGCAAGATGTTTTAAACCGTAGCATCCCCACACAGATGAGCTCTGCATGGACGCAGAGAACTGGGTAGTAGTACCAGTTGTACGTTCACATAAGTTATTGATCAGGTCCTGTCAGTTCTTTGGAAAATCTTCCACTATCAAACAGCCATCCTAACCGGGCAGTCTCCTCTCAGCACCTTCTGAGCTTCACACTGATCAGATGCGCACCATGACCCGAGGCTTTCAGTCCTTGTCCCAGACTCCAGCCTCACCAACCAGAAAAATACATTCACACTTCTCCCACATTGGCACCTTGGTAGCAGGAGAGGGAGAGCAGCACTAACCTGGGCAGGACCTATGAAGTCTGGGTTGCTTCCAGAACAGCAATGAGTGTGCCCTCGTCAGAGAGCAAAGTGTTACTTCATGTTGTGATTGTCCTTGCCTCTGCACACCATGACCACAGCACTGGTCCACAAAGCATTGGTGCCACATAACATATACTTTTTCTTACCTGCATTTCATTACACTGCTAAAGGAAATGCCAGGTGAGTGCAGGGCAACAAAGGTGAAGGAGCATGGCAGATGGGACTATAGAAGAAGTGACAACAGCAGGAGTGAAAGAAGGTGGGCAACGAGGTAAGGAGGATAGCAAAGGACTCCCACGGTAATAAAGCGATAGGGCTAATGGGAGCAGACTGCAAGTGAAGGCAAAAGAGAGTCTAATTCCAAATGTGAGAGCAGACAAGAGATTATAAGTTTCCATCACCAAGAAGCAAAGCCTTTTTACAAATTCAACTGACATTTTGAAAGAAAAGGTAATCAAACATTTCATCGTTAAACACACATACACAAACGTTTAAGCCAAGGCTTCTGATATAATCCATTACATTCCAGGAGTGAATGCAGACAGATGGCTATTTTCCCCTCATTGTTATATTAGTACTTGGCACTCTCTAACTTCTTTCCATCAAAAGCTCTCAACCTGCTTTACATGTATTAATTAATCCTTGCAACCCCTTCTGACTTCCGCACAGTAGGTATTATTACCACTACAATGCCAGTTTAAAGAATGGAAAAACAGAGAGATAGACAACTGTATGTCTTTTAGCCTAAACCACGCAGCCGGCAAGATTCTCACTTTGGCTGCACTACTCCAAGCCTGCTCAAAAACCTGCTGAAGCCTCAAGGAGCTTTTCCAGCAACTTTCAAAGAGAGCTGTTGCAGGTATGTGGACTCTTTCCTCACAGGCCCATCTCTAACAGCTGCACTGTGCTGACTTCCATCCCCATGCCTGAAAGCATGTGAAAGCCACTGGCAGAATTGATTATCCTGGGACCTTTTTTTCGCTGGCATACTGAACAAAGAGACATCCTCCCCTGAGCTCTCGCTGAGCAAGTGATAGCCTGCCCCTCCTTTGCGTAATGCCTACTGTTGCTAAGTACTTCCAAATCGGTAGTTTACATTTAAACAAGAGTTTTGCCTGCTGGGAAATGGGAAAGGAAGGGTGAAAAACTAGTTTACCCCAGGGGGATCTTGAGGCTGTGTCACTGTGAAAGCACCTCAAGCTTTGTGCAGGGGTCAGCATGCCTCGACGCAGCCTGGCATCTTTTTGAAATATTGGGATGTGAACTGAAATACCCTTAAGTGACTGAAAGCATGGAAAAATGAGGTCAAGAGTCCTCACCCTGCAATTGGGAAACAGGGAGTTAGCTTGCTGCCAAACCCTTCTGCTTCTCATGCTTCGACAGATGCAGAAAGCAAACTTGGTGAGGTAGGACTCCCAAAAGGTGATTGAGTGAGGAAACACCAGCTCTACACCAGAGAGATTTTAGTCTCACAGAAACTGTAGAAGACATCATGTGGGAAGATTTCTGTGCACCACTGCTCTCACTGTACATTCTTCAGTCCCACAGCGTAGATGGGACTGACATTAATGTCAGCCAACCCTTCCAACACTGGCTATTGCAGGAATTTATTTGATTCAAAGGCAAAATGTTTCCTGTCTCACTTGCACTGCAACACAAAAGACTGTTTCAGAAAGCCACTGAGACTCCCATAATAAGGCATATGCACAGATCCTTAGGAATAATAGCACAAAGGAATAGATCTTAGCCTTGATCCAACCATGCAATGGTTTGTCCAAGTGTCTTCTTCCCAGCAATCTACAGTAACTGTTTGTATATGCACACCAACGCCGTTACAAGGGAAATGCAATTCAATTTACCCTTTTATGAAAGTTCGCACTGAGTTTAAGTCAGGCATCCTGAAAGACACTGGGAGGGGCCAAATATGAAGCACTGGATAGCAAATATCTGTTTAATATTCTTTTGTGAATATATAACATTTGGCAAGCAAGGATTTGATAATGTAAATTGCAGAATATTTGGCACAATA
This sequence comes from Jacana jacana, assembly GCA_013400555.1. Lineage (NCBI taxonomy): Eukaryota > Metazoa > Chordata > Aves > Charadriiformes > Jacanidae > Jacana > Jacana jacana. The sequence continues at coordinate 71,443 of VZTM01040721.1, read as the reverse complement.
AAAAATTAGGACAAGCATAAGAGAATTTGAATGCCTGCTCATGAAGAGCGTGGTCAAACCTGTTACCACGACTCAATTGGCTGAGATTACTTAGTAAATAAAAATATAGTAATCACCTGTCTGAAGAAGATAAACTTTAGCAGCTATTTTGTAAGAAAAGGGTTGGGGGATCAGCAGTCCTCCAAACTGGAAAAATACTTTAAGCCCGCTTTTAACTCTAGTTAACAGGCTGGTAGTTAAGATGTTAAATATGGGATGTAGCATTTGGCCCCTCTCTGCTACAAGTTCCTGCATGAGATGCGTAAGCTCCCTTGTGCTTCAATTCCCATCTGACTAACGCAGAGGAATGTTTGGCGAAAAAAATCATCCATTTGAGGGATCCAGAGGCTAGCACAATGGGCATTACCTATACCAATAAGGTATCTGATGCAAACACAGCCATAAAACCTAAACACTAGAAAACCTCTGTCAGTGAGGTGATCTTGGATGTACTTAGGAGTGCTTCTGCCAGCTCAAGATGAGGATGAGAGAGTAAATATCATTGATAGTGCATAGCTATAAGCATATACAAACAGTTTTTCTGGACTCTTGCCCAAAGTTTGCTCAAAATACTCCCACAAAATTAACAAAGATTTGGGAAGCTCCCAGGAAGGCCTTGCCACCTATTTTCCTACTTAATAGAGAAAATTTCTGAATGGTTTTCTCCTCTATTTCAGGTCCCCAGAAGCTTTTCTAGTTCCTTCTCCAATTTCTTCTCACACTCTAGGCAGCCCCTATCACTCCTCACCTAATTGCATTTTAATGGGTGTTTCCATCTTCTTCCCCCACACCTGTGAGCCCTGCACCTTAAATTCTCCCAAGCCTAAATCTCCTGCTCCACAGAGGAAAGATGGATGTTAGGCAAAATGTGCAAAGCTATTATTCAACATTGGCTTCAAAATGGGAGGCTACTTTGGAAGAAATGAGTATGAAGAGCATAGGGTACACATTGGGGCACATTTCATTTGGGTTTTGTAAAACATCGTGCAACACAGTAGCAAGAGAGAGCTGAAAGGGAAGAACAAAACAAAGAGGGACAGGAAGCACATGGCAAAGAGAGCTCTTGAGCTGGAAAGCCAGGAACAACCTGAAAATGAGCAAAGGGACTGTAAAGCTTCCACCATAGTCGTGTCAGTGTATGATGCTTGTCCACATCACTTGTGGATGCTGAAATCTACAGTGTATTGAGCCTTGTGAACCTCACCCAACCCATGATCCTGCTGCTGAGTTACAAACTTCACTAAATGAAATGAACAGACCCCAAAAGCACACACATAAAATACCCCAAACAATAAAAACCTGTTGTAAGGATCATGCCAGGATAGCTACAATTTTGATTCTAGAAGAAACTTCTGTAATTACACTGAAGCAACTCCAGTGCTGAACGTATCGCAGATGGAATTTGGCAAGCCAAAAATCTCCTGTTCAGAAGCAACATGTGATATATTTTTATGGTTAAAAAATCTGCTGGCAATTTGGCTATGACAAACCGAACAGAAGCCAAAATCTTATATCCTGTAGTGACAAGTGCATTGGTAAATGCACAGCACACCAAGTAGAAGATATTCTTTGAATAAGGTTTTAAGCTGTCTGGAACAAGAATAATCTTTTGTTTGTTTGTTTTGTTCTGTAATACAGCAATCTTTACCTGAAGGACCCACAGCAAGATCAGATCCTCCTAAGCAGAGCGTAAAACAGACTGAAAGTGAACTGAAAAAGATTTAGAGTTCAGAACCAAAACTACTTGCACAGAGTTCACCTTCCTCAATTGACATGCCAGGTTCTGCTGGAGTCACTCTTGCTCACGAGAATCTGAGTATTTCTCACTGTTGCTTAGTCAAGGTATAGGAAAACACAAAAAAGAAGACAACAAAGTTAGCCACATCCCTGATCTTCAAGAGCAATTCTGACTTCGATGAAGAAGAGTCTGAAAACAAATGGATATCAGACAAAAAACCTTATCAACCCCCAAAAAAAGTGGTTGGCAGCAAGATTTTGGGAGTAAACTACTCCTAATAGTGCATTTGTATGTTTTGTTTAATGCTAACTGGTACACCCAATCCCTGCTACTAATGCTGCTTATTTTTCTTTTCTCTTTATTATCATCCAAGTTTATCTTTCACGTCCTTTGCCTACAGTAAGCTAACCCCAACAATAACAGGATATGTGCTCTAGAATTTCTATGATGGTGGAAAAAAAAGAGGAAAAAATTGCTTCACAAGTGACACAATCAAACTTCTAATAAATAAGCGAGTAATGGGCAAAACTGGGCATTTAAGGACTAGGTTAATCACTCCTCCTAGAGTCAAAGAACTGCATAAGTGAGAAGGGGGCAGCCACTTTACATCACTTTTTGTCTCCTGGTGAAGCACAGAGTGAATTTAAGCAGAGCTGGTACTTGGCTTGGTATTTCAGTTACAAAGAGACAGAGACTGAGGAAGGAAAGAATTTAAATACCATCTTCTCCCTTCACTTGAAACTTTGCTCATCGTAACTCAGTTTAAAAGTCCAGAAACTTCGGATCTGAAGCCTGTATTTAAGCCTGGATGCGTTACTCACCTCTGGAATTCAATACAAGCCTTCAAAATGATTTGAAAGAAAAACAGCTGAGCAATTTAAAGCATCAGCTAAACCTTGTCGTTATTACTTTTCTTCAGCGAGGATTTTTGAGAAGAGAGAAATTGGACCATACTACCCTGGTGTGTGATTTTTCTGCAACTTCACAAACTGTTTAAATGCCTTAGGTGTAGAACGACCCACATGGAAAACTGTGTTCCAATGTGCCCTCTGTTCCCTAAAAAAAGGTGATTGCAGTTCAGCACTTGCAAAAACTTCTCATTACCACATCCAGTTTGTGTGTCGGTGTGAGATTTCACGTCAACGCTAAACGCCTGCGAAAAAGAGAAGGAAGAGGGAAGGGGAAGGCAAAGGGTGACGTGGGGGAAGTCCTCCCTGACTGTCTACTCTGCAAAGGATTTGAACTGCAGAGAAGAGGAACCGTGTCAGCAAATGCCAAACCAATGCAATACCTGCCAAACCGCACCTTATCCTTCTCAATCAGCAAAAAAATTATCCGCTGCCTGATTTCTCTTACCTCACCAATAAAGGGCTAGGTTTTTTTCCCTTATTAGGACAGTCTCCATGCTGCAAAATTCTGGCTCTAATAAGTGGCTTTAACAATATGTGCTGCACATCAGCACAAAAAGCAAGCAACTAATAAAAATAAAACAGAGGAGGAGAATAAAAGGGCTGAGTCCTAAATTAAAAGGGACGACATCAGCTTAGTTCGGGTTCCAAAATTTGATCATAGATTTTATGAAATAGAGAATTAAAATTGGAATGTATAAATGTATGAAGGCTAACATTATACAGATATATAATTATAAACTTGGCCCTGCAGCTACTTATACGTGTAAGTGGCCTTACTGAAGTCAGGGAGACTATTTTACTACACTTCAGTGCTTACATGGCTCATAACATAAATCAAATATCAGTATATGAAAATAGTACAAAGAAAGGGGTATTTTAATGTTTTCTTTAACAAAATAAAATATGAAAGGAGTGAAAAGTTACAAAGTTAGTTAGGTCCCCATGTTTCAATTATTTCAACAATTGATGGAAGGGTTTTGCTTGGTTGGATTTTTAAATGTATGGGCTTGGATTACCTATTTTACTGAGTCTGCTTTATATGGACATATATGCATAGATATGCATCAATACGGATAGAAGAGCACAGAGAGCCTAACATAATCACCAGAGATTTTTCCTGGTTCTTTTGAAGCTTCTTGGTTTACTCTGAATTGGGAGCAGGGTGGATGGGGAGGCCTGGAATTACAGGCTTGCCAGGAAAGAGCAAGGCAGCAGTCTGAAGAAGGAGGATGCAGTTCTGCACCCCCCATCCCACGCTGGTTGAACACCTATGCCAACAGTTTTACTGTGGAGGAGCTATCTGGATTTAAGATCTGCACTAACAATGAATTTTCTAGTTTTGCTGAAGTGGAAGAAAAAAACCCTGGTCAGAGGGAAGTGATATGGAAAATGTTCAGAGCTGTTTTATTTTTATTCAGCCTGAAGCAAGAATACAAATCCATCATCTGCTTTTTTTTCTTTTAACTTTTTTCTTTATAATGTAGGTCAACTTGAAAAGAGTTTGAAAATTCAAGAAAACAAGAAAAGATCAGAATGTTTTATTTCAAAAAATTATTGCAAAGATTTCTTATTTATAAAGTGCCAAAAGAAAAAAAAAAAGGCATTTTGATTTAAAGTAGTATTTCCTCTTGTTTTCATTTCACAGAATCACAGAATATCAAGGATTGGAAGGGAACTTGAAAGATCATCTATTCCAATCCCCCTGCTGACAAAGCTAATCTCACAAACCTGACGTGAACTCCCAATCAGTTACTCTCTACCCAGAACTCTCCCAATTTTTCATGGTTTTGCTAAATTTAACTTTTATCAGAAACAATCTCACAGCTTATTTCAGGCATTTGGATTCCCACAGAGCAGTACCATGTTAAGTCTGATACCTCTCACCACTATCCTGGCTTGAACCAGGCCTTGCAAAGGGTGAAGAATTCAGCTCAAGGTTTTCATGAAACTCTGCAAAGTCTCTTGTTCTCTGACAAAAATTTTAGATATTTGATTCTCACAGAGTTACATGACTTCAGACTCCAGTAGATGCCCAAAACTCCACAAAAATTAATCCAGCTTTGTGCTCCCAATGCGCAATGCCTTGCTTGTGCTGGATGAAATGAAACATCTTTCACCAAGGCAAGAAGGCTGTGAAATCTCAGAGACGTTCCCTTATAGACTTATCTTTTCTCTGCCATGATATTTCGTGCACTAAAGATAATCTCACTCAAAGATGTTTCAGCTCTTCCAGTAAATTTCTTCTGACCCACTATGAGGAAAATTCCTAAACCCAAAATCTTGAACTAGACATTCAGTCTTAAATAGCCACTGTCCCTGTTGATGTGTACACCAGACACCAAAGCACATGCATTTCGTTCAGTTGGCAAAAAACTAATATGTCAAGAATGCACTGTATACACACAGTAATATTACCACAGTGTTTAACACAAACATGTGGATCCACCCACAGGTAATTAATATTTGCATCAAAAGCACTCATCTCCTATCCCAGCTATTTTGGACTTCTTTCCCAGATATCAGGCACTGAAGCTGTAACTGGGATATAAACAGTGCAGCTCACATATGGACAGGACATTGTAAGAAATCTGCCTATTTCTTGGCCCATGGTACACCTGTTACTGTTGGGCAAGAGCCATGTTCAGAGACTGACTGACATTCTCAGCCTTCAAAATGGAGACAAATTGCCTCAGTACAAGCTAACACCTTTGTGCATCTGGTCTTTAGTTACTTTATTTCCATCTTATTCTACCTCCGTAATGTGAAAAGGCTTTTAAATTAAGGATTCAGGCCACTGCCTGCTGAAAAACAGGAATAAAAAGCCCAGACAATAGAAAAGACTGGAAGGGTGAAAATAGGTGGCTTCAAGTGTAAATGATCAGCATTGATTTCTGGAGCAGAATCAACCAGATAACATAGTGCCACCAACACAGCTGCTGCCTGAGGACAAGTGGTCTCTTCCACCCTTCTCTTCTCTTAACAAAACTAGCTGTTTACCTGTCCTACTAGCGAGCCAAGAAACAGAAGAAAGAACCTGCAATATGAAGAACCAACCAGAAAACGCTGTGAGAGTGAACTTCGAGCAACCAAACTACCTGTTGGCAAGGAATATCTGTTTTCCTTAGAAACTTGCACAGTAGACTCTTATTTAGTGTCCAGCAAAATGAGCCAATTCAATTCCCATACGTTTGCTAAGCAGTCTTTATATTTTCGGGCCAACCGGAATGATTTCTTGGCTACAACAAGAGCTTCTGCTTTTAATTTCTAGTGTATCAAATGCTAACAGGATTATGTTCAGCTACTTAGCAATTACAAAATTTTCTACAAATACTACAAAAGTATGCTGAGAGCATAGAGAGTGTCTTTAAAAGATGCAATTCAAACAATCATATAAAGGGGCCATTAGAGGACATTTGCAAGAAGTTAAAAATCATATTGTACCTCATTCAAAACGGTGCAATAACAGCCACCTCCTTTTCCCAGGAGAGTCTCCAGAGAGTTAACTTATAAGGATTTTAATACCTCTTTTCCATTGCAATCTCCTGAGAAGACATGAGCACTTGGAATGATTACGTTATGCCTCAGCCTGGGAAGGGCAGTATTTCATCATATATTTCACTGAGAAATGCTTTGAAGAAGCTTTTGTGGGTAATGCTAAAGGTGTCTTCCCCACTTACAGCCTGAGGTCACAGAGATGTTTGTTAAAAGGGAATAAATCAGTTTCTGAATTTTGGCCACACATTTGATTTCTCTTAAGAGTCCTCACCAAAAAGAGCTTCGCTTTTCTTCTCAAAATATGCTAATGTGAGTCCTAACAAAAGAAAACCCACGTCTGGTCATAAAGGTGTGTCTGCTCTTGTTTAGAAGCTGCTAGAGGATCCAAGTCTCCCAAGACACAGAAAACCAACAGCACAGTAGCTAACCATGCTTCAAGAGCAAAGGATTGAATTGTTTTCACTCAGCTATAGTTTCACTGACTGCAGTGAACTGACTTCATGTAACATAATTGCGGGTGCTACAGCGCACACGAGGTAGAGCATTCCTCCCAACCGTTGCCCAATGCTTCGGAGGTGTGCCAGGAATAAAGTCAGTGCTGGTTCTCTCTCTCACCCAAAGGAGGGTGAAGGAGAATCTCCCTCAGCATTGATATCCAATTATTTTGTTTGTGGGTTTTTTTTTTTGTTGTTTTTTTCTTTTAAAGCAAACCGGACAGAAGCTGACATCAAGTTAAACTGGCCCCAGGGCAGACCAGTGAAATGATCCAGAGGTCATCTCAGAGGCTGCAGACTGGGTCACTGGATTCAAGGGTCAGCTCTCCACAGCAGGTGTCATGAGTCAAGGTGTCCACCAGTTATACCAGCACTAAAGTGCCCAAATATCACCTGCTTTGCTCCTTCCCCTCATGCTAGTTATAGAGAAACTGGTGCTACACCATGGCTGCTCCCCATTCCCGTACAGCAGTACAGGATGGCTGGCTGCTGTGGCTTGTGGCTGTACTCCACCATGGACCAAAACAAAACAAACCCATTTGACATGGTCTAAGTCAAATTATTATTTATTGCCCAATTTCTGAAATCACGATGGAGGATTTCAGATTCCTGGAAGGGACTTCTTGGAGGGGCTGAGTTTCAGAAATCCCTGAGTGCTCTCTCCCCACATGAGCACTCTATCTCATGCTGGAAACTCCAAAAATAAGCAACCAGAAATCCCAGGTTGCTTTTCAAAACCTGTCCCAAATTTTAAACACACCCAGACACAAATCACAATATTTTAGAAACACAGTGGTGCCTATTTCCCACATATAAAGCAGACAAACAAAACAACAACGTAAGACCCAAGTAAAGCAGATAGTCTCTTTGGCAATATCATACATGTTAATTTTATTCTCTTGTTTCCCTCCCACATTCAGAGATGAATGTGTCATGAGGACTTTATTTACTCAGTGAATTAAGCATTCTGAGTTATCCGAAAGCTTTCACGCAAACACTATGAAACTTCTGCAAATTTCCCATTAACAGAACACCAATTGGCAACAACTCATTCCAACATACTCTTCTGCCACTGAACAAAGCAATTTAAATTCTGCAATTCAGGTAAGAGAAATGTATAAAGGCAAAGACGTTTTCTTTAGACAGAAGAGTACAACAAAGCAAAACGAGGAGCGAAAAACCCCATCTGCATCCAATGCTTATTCCCCAGTTCAACCAGCTTCCCGCTTCCCAACTTGTTACACGTTCCTGTTCCTCCTTCCCATTGTCACCATCCAGCACTTCCTACACAACACCAAAAGGCTAAATCCATACAGATATCATAATAAGTCAGGAACTCACTTGGAAAGGCTTGACAAGTTCTGCCTGCAGTACGATCTGCTGATCATGTCTGCAGCGTGTGAATCAGTGCAAACTGCTGCCAGCTCCAGGGAGCAAATGGACGGATGATCAGGGCGTGGAATGAGATAATAAAAATGCCATTATCCTTTTAGGCATGCGAGACTCATTGGATGCTCTTTCCACCCCACAGGTTTACCATTTGGTCGGTCTTGTAACTCCAGTAATGACACTCTCTATTTGCCTATTGTCAAGCTCATTATCTATGTTGTATCCTCCTCCCCTCCCTTCACCCCCCTCTGCTCTGTAATCATATGATTTTTTTTCTTTTTTTTTTTACTGTATTCTCTCTAATAGATCCTCTTTGCTGCGTCTGGGCCCCCAGTTACAGAAATTCCCGCAGATTTCTCAGCTGCTCAACTTGGCTGACAAATGCTTGCTTTCCCATTAAGCTTTCTCAAGAAGAACTTCTGTTTAGAAAGTTTGTCTGAGAACCGAGCAGCCCGAGTGCTGCACAGAGGTGCCTTCACAAGTATTTGCTTGTAGGAAAGTCACATTCCAGCCTGCCGAGAGATGATGAGGGGAGAGGACCCAAATATAAAGCAATCGTTCAGGAAACAGTCCTGCCTTTGATCGTAAATCATTGTCTAAGCATTTTGCAGGCACTTGCATCCAGTCTAACTTGTGAAAGGTCAAGCTGGATCAGACTGCTCGAAAGACTGGAGGGCGATTACCAAACAGGAACAAATCCAGAGATGTGGGAAGTAGTTGCAAGCTCAACTGCAGTCAAGGTAAGACCATCTTGTGTTTAGCAAAGGGATTTCAGGATTTCAAACAATGCCAGAACTAAATTCAACCTAACAGACTCTCCTCAGTGCTCTTCCATCTAATCCAGTGAATGAGGCAGGAAATAGAAATGAAAAAAAAAAAAAAAAGAAGTTATTTAAATAGAGGCACCATCAGTTATCATGATTTCACATGTTTGGCTCTCGTACCACTTTAAGCCCACATATGCAAGTAAACTGAAACAGCTTACTGTGCAGTCCTGCAGCCATTCCACCCCAGGCTCTGATGCTGTTAAACCTCATAAATGACAAGGGTGGGTGTGGATGGATTAATACTCCAAAGGGAAATCTCTACTGCAAGCTGCTCTTCTGTGAGAAGTGTGTGGGTTCAGTAGGTGGCACTCTTACCTTGGAGCGCGGACCAAGGCAATCCTCGCTGCATGAAGCCATGGAGGATGCTGGTTGTCCAAGGTATCAATATTGACAGTTTTTGGGTTTTTTTCAGAGATGGCAAGAAACCAATAGCTGCGCTTTGCTTGGGGCACTGATAGTCATTCATGTTCTGCTCAAAACCTGCAGTCAATAACAGCAGTTTTTTCCTTTCCGAAACTCCCGTTATAGTTTCAAGGAGACAGATTTTTGTGAAAAGGTAACAATTCTTTAGTGCATAGATAGACAAGTGAATGATTCCCATGCAAGAACATACAAACTCAGGGGTTTTTGCACACTCAGAAACAGGTTTGCAATACCCCAAGAAGTTGCTATTTATTCACATACACATTCTGCAGACCCAGTCCCTTGTTCTAAAACACATGTAAAAGTCCCATGTTTTAGTGTATAAAATATACTGGAATTCTGATCCGGAGCAAGGAAAGGCCAACAGTGCTGACTGCAAAGGGGGAAAAGCACGGGCTCCATTTCTGTGACTGCAGAGAGATCTGCAAATGAGATGAGGATGCAGCAGGCCATCTCCATTACTTTTAGTCTGACCTCAAGTGACAGAGGGCATGTAAGGCAGTGTGAATGAGTCGAGTCCTTAAAAAGTGCTGGTGAGAAGGGAGTCATATTTACTCTTCCTGGAAAAGGCATTTCTACTAGTGGGAAATTACAGAAGCAGAATTCTCCCCTCTGGAAGAGCATTATTTAAACAGAGATTGTATCACTGTTCTGCCAAAATATACATTTTAATCTGATGCCAGATGTAAGAGTTGATGTTTATGAAACTATAAACTGGGTTCCAGGGCAGCCCTACGGATTTCTAATACAGGGCAGTATTTACTACTGTGTGATAGAAAGTGTTGGGGTTGGTTGTTTTTTTTCAGTTGAGTGAGTTCAGTGTATCCCGGAATAGTTAGGTTATTGCTGTACTCACAAACAAAGCTGTTTCCACGCATGATAAAACTAAAAGCAAATTGACTATCCTCTGAAATATTACACTCTACATCTCCAAAGGATAGTTCCAGATTTTTCAAAAGTCTGCCCCTACTGTCATGCAGATTTTGGCTCCAAATGGCAAATCTTACCTATTTGTTGGGTCATTAGGGACAGGTAGGAACAGGGAAAGCCTCTTCTGCTTCCAACAGACCCCAGAACTGTTTTAAAATGTCCCTATTAGACTAGGACAGTCAGAAGACTCCAAATTTTTTCTTTTTTTTTTTTTATCCTTTTCCAAATAATGTTTTGAATTATAAAAGTCTAGAGGAGCACTTCAATGTGGATAAAACACAGTGATTCACATGGTCTGCCTATTTTTCATTTGGAGCAAGACTTCTAACACCGAATTGCACCCTCTTGCCTGTACCTCTACGGCTCTACTGTTGGCTGATTGAGCAGTAAGCAATTCTGGCCACACAAGTCTATCCCTCAACTCCTGTGTCATCTTTGCCTGCAAATGAAGACCTGAAAATAAATAGGGTGGACAAATCCCACTTCTAGAGAGTATGGGCTCTCTATGCCCAACTGTCTGTAGTGTTAATCTGACAGAGGCATCCTTGTCAAAAACTGCTCGAAACACTCTGCAGGCTGGTGTCCCACATACTAATTTTTAATTTGACAGTACTGGTGCTGATTATTATTTTTTTTTTCCCATTCAGGAATTGCTACAGCCATGATTTGTTACACTTGCAAAGCTGCAAGATCAAATGTGCAATTCTGGACACAGACACGTTAACCCACTGTGTACAGGAAACAAGCATACTGCCAAGGGGACCTTGGCTAACCCACATGAACAGCACACTTTGTTGCACTGGTGAGTGGCCAGGAAGCTTCACCTTCATCTGTCCTAGTAGCTGTGCTCATCACTTAAGTCACAAGGCCCATTCAGCTGAGGAATGTCACTGTTTTAACAAGAGCTACAGGGACATTTTGTGATTCAGTTTGCAACATGAAAGAGGTCTCCGCCAAGGCCAATGCATGTAATGTCAAGCATTCACATGCACTTTGGGTGCAGACCCAGCAGCTCCATAAATTTACAGCAGTGCAAAACTGGATCCCCTATAAGAGGCTGACACAATCAAGATTTTGCCATGCTTGCAACCCCTTTACAAATAAATGGGAGGAGGATCTGAGTCAGTTATAGATCATTGCACTTAATAATCCCTTTATTATTTCAAAGCCAAATGTTTGATTTTCACTTTTTTCAGTAACTTAACTGAGATGGATACTCTCAGTATGCTGTGGCCTTGAGGTGAAGATCATGCATATGGAGCAGCAAGAGGCAAATCACCTTCCCCCAGATAACTTCAAAAATTCGTATGGGCATCTAAAGCATGAAAACTAAAGGGGGCAGGAGAGGCATGTCTCAATCTGCTTTTCATGTTCTGATGCTTCAGAGATTATTACTTGGCTCTATGACACCAAGACCCCTACAGAAGATGCTAGCAAAGAGAAAAAAACTAAGTAAACAAACACTGACTAAACTAGGGCACTTGAGTGGTGTCATTCATGCCAATGAACTCAAGTGAAGTGACTCTATAAGAACATAGGTTCATCTGTTACAACAATGAAAGGAACTACAGGGCCTTTCCCAGCTTCTCAACATTAAAACTAGCAAAATGAGGAGGAGGAAGGAGACGTGAGAGCTTTCCAAAAGGAAATTATTACTGGGAGGTTCCAACGTCTACTCATATTAACAATAGGAATGTCCAGAGGTCATCCAGAGAGCCACTTAATATTTTGTTATTTTTACTTTAACCATTCCTGCATGTGAGGCAGAGTTTTCAGTGAGACTATCACAGTAGCCTATGAATCCTTTTTGTTTTGAGATTACAGTGAATTTACAACCTGAGGCACATGCATCATCAAAGACCATGTCTTTTCACATATATATATATAACCTACTTCTTTCGGTACCAGTTTGTCAACAGTGGATTTGCTGTGATGCTTACTGTTCTTGTCCTGTTATTCAATTACCTTCGTGTTCCTTTAGCATTTTGTTCAGATTCTTTCCAAGTTGAGGCAGTTTTAAATTGGGCAGGCAAATAACTTACAGAAACAAATCTGATTCTTTTCAGAGACAGCAAATAGCTCATGCTGCACTGCCTCTCCTCAGTGCCACTAGTCTGAAATAAGTAGGCAGACTTGTAGAGAATTTTGCAAAGCTACTGGCATTTTGCAGGAGAAACAGAACTCTGTTTTTTATGGAGATCCATTCTAATGACATTAACATCTGCTCCTGGTTTGAAGAATATTTTTAACCGTTCCCTCCCTGGGAAAACGAAAGATGCCACAGTCTCTTTCATGTTCTCACGGAACAAACCCTGTTGGGTTTTTTAAGGTCTGTTCTGAAATGCCCCAATACCATTCACTGCAGGGAATTCTGTGCATCTCACAGGACAAAAAGGATCTGCATTCAACCCTCCTATGAGATTTCACTCTAAGACACCGGCATGTGAGCAGGGACTTCATATCATAGATGAACAACACTTGGCATATTAAATCATTTGCAGTAGGTAAAATCTGGCAACCTATACATAAGGTCTTGGAGTAAATCTCTGGAGTGCTCATAAAAGCATAGCTACATACCTCATCATCAAATAACACTGAACTGTCTCTTACCATGTATGTGTTTTTCCAGTACAGTTTTAAATACTTCAAGTAATGGAGATTCTGCCATTTCCCAGTGGTAAGTCTTCTGTATGCTTACAGGGCTTAGTACTAAGAAGCCATCCTACAGCTGTCTATTCGTCCCTTTTTTTTTTTTAAACTGTAACCCATAGTTATATCTACCTGGATAGCTATTTAACAGCAGCACCAAAAATTTTAATGTGTTCAATAAAACCTATGAGTAATACTTACCAGCCATGTAAGTGGATATATGTATTAAAATACATACTCAGATTGGAATATGTAATTTTGGGTTTGGACATATGCATGTGCAAATCATGGAGGCAGATGTTGACAGAGTTTGCATGCTCACATGGACAAATTATCATGTAGCTAGTGCTTTAGCAGACGATAGAACTATTTGCATAGACAAGTTCTGCAGGACTGGGAACAAAACCCTGCACATCAAAACACAAGAGCCTGAAGCCTGAAGTTGTAAACACTTGCAATAATGTACTTGCAGATACTGAAGATCCATATAGAGTCCATGCAGCGCTCAATTCTAACCTATGCCTGCTTTGCTGGGACAGGCTGGCCTTGGGTCACAAGCAGGAGTTTGGTCCTGTGCAGGGAAGAGAATTTAATTTTTTCTGACTGTGCTCAGTTCTTGAGGTATTAATATTACCCTATTTCTCACATGGAAAAGTCACTGACTGCATGTATGGTTGTAGCAGTAAACTAAACAAACTCCAAGTGGTAAAATGATATTTCAAGAAGAACTTCCACTGTAAATCGAAACTTGATTAGAAAAACATATTTGCTGATGTTTGCATTCTCTATCAGTTACTTATGGTGATATGCACAATCCAAAAATAAAGAATCATAATATTTCATGGGTGTGATAGACTATTTCCACCAAAGCATAGCTTTTGTTTTATGTCATGTTTTCACTGTTTTCAAATAAACACTAAGATCCAAACAATAAGTCTCCATGTAACAGCCAGGATACAGCTACCTTCTGGTCATTTGAACAACTGAGATGGAGGGAAGCATTCACAAAGGCTATCTTTATCTCCTTTCTCTATGCCCCAGCAGTGTCACTAGCGAGGAACAGACATGGTCCCTGCTGCTCTGAGCAGGAACCTGTTTCTCTCCAGCCACCAGCAGAAGCACAGAGAAGGGCAACCTTTTCCCCATTCCTTCCCTCACCCACTCTTTTGTGCTTTATGCATTGCAGGGACACCTGCCAAGTCTCACAGCAATAAAAAGCAATCTATGCTTTTGGTTGGCAAATTCTAAAATTTGTTTTCTCTCATTTATACCTGAGCTGTGGATTGCTTGGAGCAATAACTGCTACTAAGAAATTGCAGCTTTAGCAAGGAAAAGGATAGTACTCAAAACCCAGAAACCTGCAATTGGACTTCTAGGACTCCTGCTTACAGCCAAATAGGATAATACCAAATTCCACAAAATAGATACCTGAATAAGCTGCCAATAATGTAGATGCAAGTTCTCCCCACTCGAATTGTGTCTGGCTATAGTTAATTTCAATAATGCTTTCCACAACAAGTTTTACATTTTTTTATTTTTTTTATATATATATATTCACAGGCATGCTCCAAATGTTACTATTCACTGTCTAAAAAACAAAGTCAGAAAGAACCACAACGTGGTAGGTGTAACACAAACAGAGGAGAGATGCATCTCTAGCCAAAACAGGTTATGCTGAGTGGGCAGGGATGGAAGCCTGAGCCAAAACTCCTAGCAGACACCCCAGTAAACAGCAGTAAACTCATGAGGTCTGAAGCATGGGATCTATTCACCCTCGTGTGCCACCACATACCAGCAACAGCACCCGCTGTCACACTTCATTCTGAAACCATGGTCTGAGCCCATCCTTCTCTGCTGGAAGAGTTTATATAAATGTGTGCACAGGCACACATGCATGCAGCTCTGGAAAGAGAAGAGCATTTCCTGCTGAGCCAATTTATGGAGACTTTCCTGTACCAAAAGCTCCTATCTTATGATACTCTGAATTTTACTGGTGAAAAACATCCAAGTCCTGGTCAGGATTTCAACTTCACAAACAACCCAATAAACTCAGCTAGCAAAAGCCATCCGAATTCCACCAAAGGCAGTGACTGTTCAAGAGCTTATGCCACTTGAACAGCTCAGAGGTATTTGAAACGCAAACCTCAAGTAGAAATGCTCCTTTTGGGCCTTTCTTATCCCTGAACTTAGCTTAAAAATATGAATCAGAGCCTCAAACCAGGACCCTGCCTTGTACAGGCTAATGATCAGTTATACCTCTGTCTGACTGGACTGCTCATTCTTTTTCATATCTGGTAATGGCCCTTAGGTGTTTTGGAAGGGGATTTATTTCACTAGCTGCACTGGGATTACCAACTAACCGGATGCTCCCAGGAACTTTCAGAGAGCAAACAGTGTCAGTTTATTTAATAACTTTCAAAGTGAAACTAAAATCTTGTCCAAATCATGTCTCCTCTGATTTAATTAAAATGCACCACACATACTGCACTGCTCTGTTAATCATTAACAAAGTTAATTGAAGACAGAAGATGAGTCTTTTCTTTTCTTTCCTTCAAAAGCCCCCAGCCAGTGGAAAACTTCAAAAAACATTCCAAAAAAAGACCAGTACAGCATGATTTTTGTTAAAATGGTCAACACATCAGTATGTTTCTCCCCCTTCTTCTGTATTTCTGATTCCTATAAGAATGCATGTTAAAAGAGAGGGGATTTTTTTTCCCCTTGCTTGGCAAAATACCTTTCCCAAATTTTCTAAATATTGCTTGGTATTTGCGTCAATGTGACAGTCATTGGGTTTGACAGGAATCAGATTGCTAAACCCACACAAAAATGCTTTGGAAAATTAGGGGCTAGTTATACATTCAAATCCACTTTAGCAAACTGGCAGGGAGTGGATCTGAACCGTCCCCATTATCCCTTCAAGTCTAGTTCACAGAAGAGGTTTCAACAGCACACTGATCTCCATCCTAACTTTTAGACTCACTCACAAGTGCTGCTGTCTGACAAATCTTAGCACTCCCTTCCCAAATCATATTCATTTTCCAAAATGACCTAGCAACACATGAAATTTATTCTCCCTCTGCAGTAAGACTTTCCAGGAAGGAACCAAATAGGAAATCAGTGTTAGAAGCACAACTACTTGCGGACTATTCAAGAAACAGAATACATTCATTTTTCCAACAGTTCTTTTTTGAAGGAGACAAAACCAACAAAAACCAAACAGAAAAGGTTTCTTTCTTCACTTTCTTCAAGTCTTAGGAAAAGCTAAACGCAAAATCTTCCAGTCTCATAGGTAAAGTTATTATCTAATGGGATTTCCCTCTTGAAAGCAACAAAGGGTCAAGGCTGAACACTTCCACAAAGCCTGTCAGATCCGATCAGGACAGCACTCCATCAAGGCTCGATTCTTGCCTCCAGCCATGGCTCATGCCTAATGTTTTAGAGGAAAGCAATAGGAAAAGCAAAAAGGCAAACCACATTGCACCTGGTCCATTGAGCAAAGCTCTCCCTCCACAGCAAAATTCCTCTCTGCCCCCTGCAGGCAGGCAGCTGGGGCTCTGCCACATACAAGCTCTGCTGTCTGCACTGCAGGGTCTTTAAAATAATATATGAAAAACGGTAATTTATTGCAGGGTAATACACATAAAAGGGTATCAAGGAGTTAAAATGAAATTACCATAAATACTCAGTATTCACATCACAGCATGTGCACCAGGACAAAATAGTTTGGGGACTTAAATTACTCCAGTATAATAAAAGACCCAAGGTTTTTTTTTTATTTGTTTTTTCTCTGCATACCCAAGTTTAATACTTCTTTCCGCATGGAAGTTTCTGAAGTTTATTGAAATTTAGTATCAATGGCACCTGAACAACGCTTTAAGGCATTGTATATCTACTTCCCACCTTCCCCTGGAAAAGACTTTGTAGACGCACCTTACACCTATCTGGGTAGGCCAGGTCTGAGCAAACTTCTAAGACCACAGTTTCTTCCAATCTACACTGTACATCCTCAAACCTACATTAAAAGGCTTGACTTGTCTGAAAAAGAATGGTCCGGTGTGCTGGAGGCTCCAGACCTCATCCATGGCACTCAGATACCGTGGGTGGACACATATGTGAGCACCATTACAAACAATCGTCCCAGCTCAGTGCCTCCTGTCAGTCAGCTGGGTAACAGAGTGAGAAAAGCCCCATAGATGTGAGAGCAGAAAAAGCAAATATGTTTGTCTCTGTTTAAGCAAAACTGATAAATATGGGACTATTACCTTCCCATGATCTTTAAAACCTAATTACTGGACCACTCTCACAAGGACCAACATCCCTGTACAATTCTCCTGGATCTCCCATGTCACTTCACAGTGTTCTTTGGAACTTGATTTGGGTACAATAAAGTTTTTTGGCATGCTAGAAGTTGGGGAAGAAGATGCTTTTGGCTATGCAAAAAGCAGACAAATCCCCTTTGCCACTACTGAACATAAAAGAAGCCTTTATTGTCTCGCACCAGCTGGGATGGTCTTGTATCCTCTGCAGTCTGCCACTAACCAGTATTCTTCCTTTTCTATTCAATTCCTCATATTAAGACAGAAAAACTGTCAATAAGTGGCTTTAGAGAAATATAACCTTTTCCCCAAAACATCTGACAAACCTGTCCTCAAGGAGATTTAATTAAGGTAGCTATCAAAAGAATCAGTAGCAGTTCAACTTGCATAGAGAAATACTGACCACTGGCTACAAAGTAAAATAATTTTCATTTTCAAATGGCAACCCTCCCCTATAGGTATGCCAAAAGCTGCAGCCTGAGCTTTAGAACTGTGGCTATAGTTTCATAACAATATTTTGTGCCCTGAGAGAAGGCTCCAGAGCATCACGTTTTATGAATAAACTTCACAGGATGGGAAGGATTCCAGGAACTCCTCCTCCACAGGCTCTTACAGGATTTAGAGGTTCTGAAACGATTAATGCATATGTAGTATTACAACCTTCCTCCCTAAATAAGTCATTATAACAGGAATTTACCCTTCCAGTCTAAAGAACTTACATTCGGAAAGTGAGCATTTTCTGTCACTCCAAAGTGCAGGCAACTTGTGCCAACACCATTCTTAGAGCACCATCTTTGCACTTCAGAGCCCGTGACAAACATTTCAAGGTTCTCATAGTAATAATTAGCAACATTAGCAACATTTTGCTAAAATGGCCACTAGAAATATTTATTCACCAAAACTCTTCAAAACTATTAAAAACCTGTTTCCAATAAACATTTCAGAAAAGTATGAGAGAAATCAGAAGCATTTTCAGAAAGTTGGCAGAGTTTCAAACGCTTCTAAGACTTGAGAACAACCTCTTTTTTTCCCCTTTCAAAAAAGATTTGCAGCTTTTTCCATCAGCATTCATTCATTTACACTGAAAATGCTGTGAAATTCTGAACTGAAAACTAGGGACAGACTCCAGGATCGAGTCCTGCAGAAAGACGAAAAATCCTATAAACTCCAAATGCCAAGGTAGAGCCTAAAAGCAGAATGGAAGCATTAAACTGAATTTGTCATAGTCTGCCAACAAGTAAGCTAACCAACTATTGATGAGATGCTCTGTGATAAAACTTAGCTCTTTTTTAATGTTGGAGCTTTTGAAAAAACCATTTCAGGCTCTGATAATCCAGATGCTATCTCAGCGAGGGCTTCTAAAGCCTCCAAAGAGCTCTGAAATCAATCAAGGATCTTTGGGCTTTCCTAACCTGTTTATAAAGGGGAAAGGGAGCCAAGATGCATAGTTCTGATATGCTCATTAAAACCGCCAAGGACACTGATACTTGTGTAAAGCACACTGTATAATCAAAGCCAAACAGATCTTGGGTGGGTGCTTAATGGGTTCACGTCTTGCATTCTGACAGCGCAGGATTTGTAACAGGCAAGCAAGTTTCTTCCTCATGGCCAGGTTGGGCAGCCAGTGGTGCAACTGAGGTGATGATCCCAAGGGAATACTGCCCACAAGGCATCCTATTTCCTTCCTCCTCGCTCACATGACTACACATACAACAAGGACCTGGCAGCAGTGCGTGCAGGCTATTAGGGCAGGGAAACCATACCCTGACCCCACACAGTGGGAGCTTGGACATTTATGCAACTAAAGAAGATGGGAAATGCACAGCTGGGAGAAACCCTTCTGGCTGCATGGGCTTCACCCTGCGCTGTGGTTCCACAGGCCTTAGGCAAGTCCCAGTAGAGATGCCACCCCTCGCCATTGGGAAGGGACCAACCGCAAATCCTGCCTCTCAAAACACCATCATGGACAAAGACTCCTTCTGCACACTTGATGGGATTTAAATGAACATTTGCAACACTTGGGATCTTATACAAAACCAGCTGGCCTAGACCAGTCCAGAACCCAAAGAATAGAAGACAGCAGACATTTGGGAGTGTAAGAAATTGCACTGAAAAGGAACTAGTGTGATCCTTCACTGCTATTTTATTCCTATTAGTATCATTTAAACATGTATCCCTCTTAAATGTAATCCCTTTCCAAAACTCAGCTTTGTCCACTCCCTTCTATTTGAATCCCAAATACACTTTTTAAAAGTGTACATCTCAAAAAAACAAACCTAGACAATATACCTTTCAAATAACCCATTGAACTTCTGGGATGTTTCCTTTCTCCATTCTTCCTTAGGAGAAAAAAATATGAATCATAGTAATCCCCAGACAGGAAAATATTTTTATATTTACATTTTTATAACTTACAAAATCAAAATAAGGACACTTTTTGAAACATTATAACCTTTTTTGTTATTTTTTCCTCTAAAGTCTTCCCAGAGAAAACTCTCATCTATGATAAGACATGACATGCAAAATTTCAGGGGATACAAAATTCTTTGCAGAAAGTCAAGGGAAATTGATTCAACTGGGAAGATAAGCCTGATCCTTAACTGTGACCTGGCTACTCCTGATGCTCATGACAAGGCTTAAGAGGTTAAATGTGGTTCTGAGAGGAGTATGGTGGTTTTTGTTTTTAGAAATTTTACATTTAATTGAAATGAGAGATAAAGAAAATGATCCTTTGATGAACTGGGTCTGGCTTTAGGCATTCTCTTATCAAGATGGCCACATTCAGAACACACCCACCAACATACCAGAAACCACAGTTGGCAAATACTATGTTCAAAGGCATTTCCTGCATACTGACTTTCTAGCTGAAGGCCAGATGCTTCGCAATCCTCCCTTAAAAATGCAGTTGAAGGAGTGGGCATTACAGGACCTTGCCTGATCTTGTATGGTCTATACCAGACGGTATCCCAGCCATATGCTAGGCATCAGACAGGTAGTGGTGTCTTCCCTTATTCTAAGGAGTTCCCTGCCCCAGTGACGAGAAGACCAAAGGACTATTTTTATTATGCCACCGCTTTATAAGCTCCAGTTTATAACCTAAACCTACTAAACTAAGAAGTAATTATTGTGGTCCCCATCCTTGCAATGTGCAAAATATCACAATGAAAGGAAGGGCAAATATTCTTTTAAAAAGTAAACAGCAGCTGAAGGGCCTAGAGAGACCATTGTGGTTTACTTCAACCTAAAGCATGTTTTACCTACACCATTTCCAACATGTTACTTCCAGCTTTCTCTCTTACTGTCTTTAATATATAATAGGATAATTACTTGTGTGAAATTATCCAAAAGCACTTACCTCACTCAGAAGTTAAGCACTCTTTCAGAATTAGAGGTTAGAACCTTACAAAAAGGGTTTCTGAACAAAAATTTCTACAGGCAAATTCTGAAAGGTATAAAAAATATTCTGTCCATGCTAAAAAAAAAAAAAAACAACCAAAATCAAAACAAGCACAGGCTAGTAATTTCGAGCCAGCTAATATGAATAAAGAAGGGTAGCTTTCATACAGAGGTAGAACACAAAGCTTAAGTGCAATTTGCATGTGGGAAAATCAGACAGATCAGAAATAATTGTACAGTGTGGATAGCTAAAGTTATAAAAAGCTCTTTTTGTGTACATAGACATGCTCCATGCTTATAAAAGTAGCCCCTGCACATACAATACGTATCTGGCATATGACATTGCACATGCCTGCTTTTTCTCCAGTCAGTCCCAGAGCTCATGTTTAGAGTCCACTATGTACTCTGCAGACACAGACTAAAACCCAAGAATAGCAAGTGGGTTTTTCCGGCTCTTTGCATTCGTGGCAGGAAAAGCAATACTGCTGCCAGCTGCAGCAGAAGAAAGCTGAGGGATAGCCTCATCACCCACAAATATGCACATCAGCTCAAAAGCCACCAGCAGTGGCATGGCTGAGAGCAGTCCTGGGTCGATCACGTTCTTCTGTTTTGGCTGATAGATTCTGAAAGAGTACACAAAGGACTTCATTAATTCTGTAACTTCCCTTTATTCCACCAAATGTGACAATTTCTCTTGTGGTGTTTTAAGAAGATGTTATTGATGGTGAAGAGCAACAGCGAAGAAAGTTACTCCAGTTTGGTCTATATTCTAC
Source organism: Jacana jacana (assembly GCA_013400555.1). Classification (NCBI taxonomy): domain Eukaryota; kingdom Metazoa; phylum Chordata; class Aves; order Charadriiformes; family Jacanidae; genus Jacana; species Jacana jacana. The sequence continues at coordinate 50,063 of VZTM01040721.1, read as the reverse complement.
ACCCAGTGATGTCAAATCACCTTGCAGGAATCAAGTGCTGCAACTCTTGTCTACAGGTCTATTTTAGACACAGTTTCAACCAACTGTGCTCCTCTATTTATCTGGGTAACCTGATGCCCAGCACACATAATTAATACCTCCAAAGCGTGTTCTCAGAACAAACATTGCCTGGTGTTTCTGATCCCCCTGAAGCAGGACAACAAATAGACCCAGCATATGTATTCTCAGAAGTGTACCTAAACCTGGGATCTCAGATAACTGATTGCATTCATTCACTTTCTTCTATCTGCAGCAGAAAGAGAACATCATGCTTCCTCTCACTGCTTTGGGCCTTTTTTGGCTAAAGTATTGGCCAGACAAATAGAACAGGTTATGATGAACAGGCAGATATTAATATTTCATCATTGTTTTTTGCCTAAATCTGCCCTATACTGATCTTGGCTCCAGCCAGACTGTAGCATGGAAAAAGAAAAGATAGGAAGCAAGACTTAAACAAAGATTCTTTAAATACTAGCAAAACATTTGGATTCAGGCTCTCATTCCTGCCCTTTACATCCAGTATTTTAAAAAATGTTTATGCAGCAGAGGCATTTCTCCTACACATAAAAATTCTTGAAAAACAGGAAAAGGAAATTAATGCTTCCTTCAAAATTAACCACTGCTGGCACAGTCTTGAGTCTGTTACTGTGATACTCTGCTATGCCTTTACCTTTGTCCGGAGTTACAAAGACCCTGCATTTAATTTTGAAGTTAATCTAGCCATAAGTTTTGAAGGAAGAATAAAACCAAGCATTTTTACTGATGTCGAACATATTTTTAAAATAATTTTTAAATTACCATCAAATTACACAGAACATTAAAACCAGATGTAGTCACCAAGACTGTATTTGCAGAATTCAATGTGGAATTTTAAGAAATTTACAATGTTGCACCAATGCATCAGGATGGCATAGCCAGTCATCCCCTCACACAGACCAGTTGGCAATATTTCTTGTTTTGACAGTGCTTCTATTCTCCAGGAATTTCCATCAACTGCATAGCATGCTGTCACCTTGTCATATTACAGGGAAGGACTCCCCAGTACCTTACAGTTCTTCTAGCCCACCTGTGCAGTGCCAGAAATCATATGCCCTGCATACTTTCATCAGTGGAATTAAATAGTGCTTGTTTTGATCAAAACAGGCTGAACAGTCTAAAACTTAACTCTAATCTTGTGCAGATTTCCTGCAGAAATGCAAGGGAGCACTTCAAAACCATACAGCCCCCAGCACAACAAAACTCTTTGAAACGTCCTTAAATCCTGCTGACAGCAACGAGTGTGCACATGGCCAAGTGTTGTAGCCCACATAGATGGATCAGAAGCTATCACATAAATTTTGAAAGCCTCCTCACTCAGGGAAAACATGGTAACAGTATTGACATTTCATAAAATACTCTAAATATGCACAAATCTACTTCTGCTATTTAAGTGCTGGTATTTTTACAAGAGTAAAAGGCTCAGTCTGGATTAGCAACAACAGTGAAAGACTTCTAAGACGTCTAGACTGTGCTAAAGGGACCAGCGCCATGTTGGGAGTGGGAAGACCAAGGATTGCAGGGCTACCACACAAGCTATTATACCTCATCCTAAAGATGTAACACTAACCAAGTAAAAGATTTCTCCTTCCCCTTCATTGTACAGCCTGGGCACAGAGGAACATCTCTACAACTAATTCTTACCCCACAAACATTTTGTTAACCATTACCACTCCTAATTGCTCTTGAAGACATTAAACAAACAGTTTGATCAAGCAGTGGCAATACTTTTTGAGCTTCTATGTCTGCTGAAGTTGCTTTACCAAGGAAATATGCAAGACTGACTCCAACAAAGATCAAGCCATATTCAATTTTTGTGCAGTTCCACTGGTGACAGTGTCCCCAGACAGTCATATCCTGTGGGGACATGGAGGGGAGCCTGTAAGCAGAGTATGGCTAGACATGGCTCTTTATTCATAATGTACTTTTCAATACTGATGATTTTGTTGTATGTCCATGATGGAGGGCCATGTATCACTTGAGTAGGAGGTCCCTTTAGCAATAGGTTCTCTTTTCAGTGAAGCTGCACCAAATTTGTTGTCTTGAGACAACAATGCAGTCATGTATAGCCTCACGATTTTCAAAGACCAAATGCATTCCCAGCCATCCCAGATAGAGGACAAAGAATATCAGAAATAGAAAAATATGAAAGAAAGCTCCATGAGCTTTACAAAGCTGGTCAGCTTTCCCCTAGATCACCATTCCTCCACCCACAGTGAAGCCACCAAAGGTACATTAAAGTCTTTCCTCTGACATTAATAATTCCTGACAGAAGGATTGTGAACTAGAGATGGAGGACTGTCGTGCTGAGAAGATAGTGGGGAGGAAGTAGAAGGATTACAAGGAATGAAAGCACAAAACATCTCTGAGAAGAGCCCGTAACCCCTACAGATATGCTTGTCTTTAATTTCATGTCACTTCGGATTCAAAGCCCGTAAGAATATGTGCAGAACAACATCATCAAGGAAGTTCTGCAGATACAATGTCATCTCTCACCTTATGCTGTGAGAGAGCAGTCCAACTACCTTTTACATCTACCTCACAACTAAAAAATTTAAGATATAAACAGCTCAATGCAGTGGACCTAAAAATGGCTTCATCTTTCATGGATCAAGTCTCACAAATGATGTGAGCAGTAGCAAAATCCTGCAAAAAAATCCTGCTGGGACATTTTCAGTTCCACGAGCACAGTCCTTCTAAGTGAAATGGATTCTGTTATGATTACTGTAACCTTGAATATTATGCAACTGCAGTCTGGGAGAGATTGTATTGTTGAAAAAAAAACTTAATGTAAAAAAACCAAAAAACTAAGCTACTAATGTTCATGACAGAAGGGGGAAATTTGATCTAGTCACATTCTAGACAACACAGAAAGAAGAAAAATACTACGACTGAATAAAGCCATGGTTTCATCAGATAAGAAAGGCAAGGTAACTGCGAAAGAAATCATTTGACTAAACCCCATAAACCAAGAATGTGAGAAACTTGGTGGTCTCCAGCCAGGTTTTAGTGGACATATTACACCTGGCACCCTTGCAAGCTAACTCAGCAAAGCTGCCTCTCGATCAAGGCTATGGCACATGAAGAAAACTTCTATTCATGACGCACCCTGCCGTCATTGGCTTGGGAGATGAGATGTCAACATGGCTGCAATCCATCACCTTCTCGCTGACATCCAGTGATTTTTGGCCTCCCTGCTGGTATAGCATGGCCAGTACTGATGCTGGAGTAAGGCGTGAAACTGTGTCCTGCATTCAGCTGGTTGCAGCTGCTCCCCCTGAGTTTTGCCCACCAAGGGCGGGTGTACCCTGCAGAATAGCTGACCTTACCACATACTGTACTCCCCAGAGCTCTTCCCCAGGTGGATCATTGATGGTTTTTAGCAAAGACCTTCCAAGACTACAAAAAATCTGCCAGGGGTTGATTGTCAGCTGCCTTTGGGCAGAAGAGCCCAGCCCTACTTGACATGTATCACAAACAGTTTCTCCAGTGAAGCACAGCTGAGCACTCAACCTCTCTCTAGTCACCAGACAGCAAGCATGTTTCCCTAACATTTACACAGTCTCGAAGGTCAAATTTTCAATTCAGTAGTAATGTTTAATAGCCTGTGATTTCCAGACAAACAACATTACAGATGGGAAATGAAACCTTGATCTTTGTGAACATTACATTCCTCACTTAGCAGCTCAAACAAAGGTGCAATCTGCACTGAAAAGGCTCTGCATGAGTTTTCCTCTCCTCCAAATTTCTTCTCTCTTATAATTAGCACAGTGAGTGGCCTGTGTGGTCACTAGCCTTTGCCTCAGACAGAGCAGTATCTCAAAACTGCAGGGTATATGTACCCATCTGCCTACATATTTATATGGCAAACAGAAATATAATAGCCAAATTAACATTGTCAAAAATACAAACACAATTCCCACAAAGTCAACAGCACTGTTTTACAAAACAGGCAGAGGTCTGTTACAGGCCACAAATCCTATTCTTTTCATCTCTGCAGAGAAAGCAGAGCTTGAAATTTCCATCTTTCACCTCCAAAAACACCATCCTTTTTCACAGAGGCTAAGAGGATGCTCTGGAGCTGTTGGCTGTAACAGGGACCTTGGGTGATGTTTTCAAGAATACATACGGATCAGCTTCTGCAGAGCCCTATTAGAGACCAACAGAGATTTCAAAGATAACCTCACAACATATTGAAATATCTTTTAAAATCTGACTCTCTGGATGGGACAACTTTCACCTAATTTTACCTGTAAAATAATTAGCTAAAAATTCATACTGAACATCTAGGCCTCTCCTGCCTAATAGCTACCTAATTCCCATTAACTTTGAGGCTCTGCATACTTTAGTCTCTTTTAAGATTAAAAACAATCTTAAAAAGAAAAAAAGCCTCACTAGACTGCACAACTATTCCCGGGTCATATTTGAACTTCTACCAAAGGCTGCATCTTAAGCTGTGTCAGCTTATACCTGCTTTGAATTTGGCCCATAGCATTCTCTGAAGTTCACATACTATTTGGTAGGTTGTAATTATTTATTGTGTGGGTATGGGCTTTGTTGGGAACTGTATTTTTAAGTTACAATTATGGTTCAGTGTAATACTTTTTTCCTTTTTTTATTTTTGTCCAGCATTAACTTGAGTATTGGTACAAGTAGCAGCTCTCACAAACTTGCCAAAAAAGTGGAATACTTTCTGTGGGAGTATAAAATAGATTGGCCACTGTTATTCTAACAAGCACATTAGTTCCATGTGCAAGAGAAATAAAGTGCTCATTCATTACCCAATTTGCGGTGACAGCCTAGTGAGATATCTCGTTTACATTCTGATAGCCCCATGAAATGAACTGAATTCCCACACAGTCGCAAAAGGCCAAAGTTAGCATTTTCCTTAAAAAAAATAATAAACTCAAGTCTGCCTCTGGAGCAGATTGGCTGTAACCTTGAACCTTAAAGGAAATGAGAGGGAGAAAGAAAGACCAAGGCACACATCGTAAGAGGGGGTGGGGAAAAGCTAATGGCACCGGGAATGGAAAATGTGGGCATTAAAAGAATTTCCTATTCTAAACAATGTGCAAAGTTAAAAATACCTCCTCCTGAGATTATCCTCCACATAAATACTCACGATGGCTATTTATAGCTGTCTGGTAGCCTACGACAAAGATTTTTATTCCAACAAAGGAGCTGTATACAAATGCAGGAGCTGTTTAAAGAGCTATTAAAATGGAAAATAAACCACTCTTGCGTCAGCTAGTCATATTGGTACCTGTTTCCAATGCAGTCTAAACACTGCTTTCCTGGATGCTGACAATTGAGCATTAAATACTAAAGGGAGGCAAGGAAAAAAAACATGGTATATTTATCACAAGCCCAACACTGTTTGTCATGAAGACCAACACCCCAGGGCCTGCAAGGCAAAGTGCTGGCCTCAAATAAAGATTGTCCAGGTTGCTCAGCACCTTCGTGGTTGCCTGTGGGCTCCTGCATGGCACAATTCTGGAGTCAGGATTGCCTGGGACAACCCAGGAAAGACAGTTCAGGGGCTTCTGTGCAAGCCAGGTGCTACAAGTATGATCCTGCACCACTAGGAAACTAACCTGGGCAGAGTCATGGGACACAGTTTACCAGCAACTCATCACATGGGAGATGCTGAAAAAATTTATTCTTTTTCCTAGGCTGTTCTTCCAGTTTTACATCTTTGGTCTTTGAGGGTGGGCTGAGAAATACATGGAACATGTTTAATTTAGAATTAAGAAGAATCCAAAGCACCGCACATCTTCACAAAGGTGAAGACAGCTGTGTAGAAGTAAGCAGTTGCTGACTTATATGGAGGGCTTTGACCCCAGTCCTGGCAGTCCTGAGTGGTTTTGACATTCAAAACAGAAAAGGAACAAAAAGGAATGGATCACATGTAATGCTTGAAAGAAAGAGCAGGCTGATCACTCCCAGTACTTACCAACGTATATTCACAGAATCACAGAATATCAGGGATTGGAAGGAACCTTGAAAGATCATCTAGTCCAATCCCCCTGCTGGAGCAGGAATACCTAGATCAGGTCACTCAGGAACACGTCCAGGCGAGTTTTGATATTCTTACTATTTTGGTTGCCTTCAGCTTTAAACTAGGCAAAAAAAATTAATATAAAATATTTTGTTTGTGAATTTGTTTTTGCAATTTGTTTGTGAATAGCACAAGTAGGTACTGCTGCTATGTCTTTTGGGATCAGGGTACACCCATAATGTAAATGGGGAAAAGGTGTCTGTACCCCCACCACCTGCATGTGATAAAGTGCCTGTTCCCATTAGATGGGTCTAACATGACGAGCCCACATTAACTCCTCCCAGGAACCACATCCTTTCTTTATATCTACTGGTCTCAGTTAAGCAGCTGCATCTTGGGGTGCAAAGGTAGGTGAGAGAGATCCTCCTTTGTCCCTTTTCAGATCTCCCTATAAAGCTTGTCTTTCAGTGCAGTCACTGTGCCTGGGTCACATCTGCTAATGACTACACAGCTAATTAGCTGAGTTGTGACCACAGTTTGTGTTATCTGTAATTGCCTGACTCTATGTTCTGCTGTTTCTCTGTCAATCAGCCACGCACACCCTGTGTTAATTAAGACTGCAAGAATTTCAGAGCAGAGGCCTTTCTCTTCACTGAGTATGCGTAAGAGACTTACTTTGCAGTTCAGTTTTGATCACAAAAAGTTCAACTAATGTATATTTTTCAGCTCAGCCCTGGTTTGGTTCCCTCAATTCAAGTTAAGATTTGAATTAAAAAGAGACTTTTAAAAGCAGTGGGTTGCAGTTCAAGAAAAGAGCAACAGCTTAAACAAGTTTTGAGTTCACATTCAGTTTAAATCTTCGCTGCTGGTTTCTAATTTGTGACTCCAGATAGTACTGAAATACCACTGATTCAAAGTAAGTGCAGCTAACAGCAGAAGAGGAGCTGCTAAGCATGTTTTAGCTAATGCAAAGGGAAGAAGCCAAGCAGCAAAGCAATTGATGTTGCAGCAGCAGCGCATGTTTCACGATGATAATATTGCCCCCTCTGCCCTCCACCAGAACCAGAGAGCATTTTGCCCTGCTTCTTAGCTCTCTCAGGACACACAGTTCGCAGCTCAGTACTAGGACGCAAGACCTTCAACCTTATTTCTTAATGGAACAGTTTTATCACTTCAGAGCATATTCTTCCTCTGTAGAAAATCAGAACGGCTCATAGTCGCTTCACAGGAAATGTAGAACTTTCCCCTCCTCCCCAATTTTATCTGTAAAAAATGATTTGGGATAAACTTTCATCAGTTTCAGCACTCTTTTCTAGCTCCCCGTCACTAAATGCTTCTAAAAATAGAGGCTTCCACGAAAAACAAGCATACAATAATTTAATCCATTTTTTGTAAGGATGAAATTAATAAGAATTTTCTCAACAGAAGGAATAACAGGAGCCTTTGACTGTCTGAGTGATAAAACTCTCTTTCACTTGCACACAACTTTCTGTGGAAGCTCCGTCAGCACAGCAAAATAAGCCATTTTGAGACGTGGAATTTTAATTGCAGTTTAATCTATTTCACACAGTTTAGCAACGTAATGAGGAGCCTATAAACCACACAAATGTTACAGAATGACATCCACATTTCAGTCATAGTATATGGTTTTAGACAGAGCAACAACCATAGCTGGATAGTACAGTACATTCTGTTCTACCAATGGCAACTCGACAGCATCATCTACATCTGACTCTCATTCTTTCTGGCATCCAGTATTATAGCTTTTGGAACAGGATAACAACTATTATCCCACCCCCTCCCAAATTATGTGGTCACCAGCTCACTACTCCTAGCATATTTAATTGATAAATAATGGGGCTAGGGAGGAGGAAGTCTAGCAAATGGAGTTGAGTTATATAAGCACCTTTTTTTTTTTCCCCCAAAAGTCTTAATTTATTATCTGTTCACAGTGTTTGCTAAATGTACAGGCTCAACTGCCAGGTTCCCTTCCTCTGCCTAAACAAGGTTGCAGGCACTTCTGTGTCTTCTGCGACTCACCCCTCCTTTTTATTAAAAGGTGAAGTTGCCTTTGCCCTAGTTTATGAGATGCCCAAAATACAGCCTGCAAGCAAACTGCAGAGCAGGCTGCTCTGTAAGAAAGCTCACAGCTGTTCTCTGCCTTAGAAAGACGATGTGGTCCTGTGGCTGAGACACGGCTTCTATTCCCAGGTCTGCCACTAAGTGATTAAAGATGGAGCTTGAGGTAAAATGTGTTATGACAGCCTAAAACCGTGATGACAAAGGCATATTTACAAGAAAAAGGGATGCTGTTCTGGTTTAAGGGGAAAAAAAAAAAAAAGAGGAAGGCAAAACCAAGGAAAAAATAATAATCTGATACGGCCATAGCTGCTATCCCAGATGGTGAATCCAGTTCACAAACAGCAGAAAAGTACCTTCAATCAAAGGGTCTGGTATTGCTCCTGCCCTATTTTCTGATTGCTTTCCCAAAAAATCAGCATCATGTTTGTTGGTTTTGGCCAGAACAAGTCTCCAGATGTCTTCCACGTCCTTCTCTCACACAGACACTCAGCAACGCATTAAAGTGCCCTATCCACTGACCAGCCAAGACATGACTCTAAAGCTTGCATAGGCATTTGAAAGACTCCTCTTCATTCTACCATTCTACAAAATCTATACCAGGTGAAACCCCACAAAATCCAGTGGAAAGGGGCTACAGGGAGGTGCTGTTACTCTGCTCCAGCTCCTGAGAAGTGTTTATTGACTTAAAAACAGAGCTGCTCTGCAAAAACGCTATAAGCTATGCAAATCAGCTCATGCCATCTCAGTGCCGGTTACCCAACAGCTATCAGGTTATTATCAGGCTGTCAAACTAATCGTCCTCCCTTGCCAGGGGAAATCATCAGCAAATGCACTGCAAAATCTCCATATCAACATCCAAGAGCCAACAGTAAGTGAGCAGCAGAGATAAACAAGGGCTCCGCATCCTATTTTCCATACAACAAAATATACATGGACTTCTTATTACATGTAATCAGCTGAAGTGGGTCAGCCTCCAATCTGAAGGCCTTAAAATTTATGGAGAAGGATTCTTGGAGGCTATTGCAAAAGCTGCTTTTCATGGATTCTCCTTCTAAAAATGGCCCGTACCAAAATAATGATGCTAAAAACTGTGGGCCTGGGTGATTTCTATGTCATTTCCAAATTCTGCAGCTTGGAGAAGATCTAATAAACAAATAAGCAAGCAACGAGGATTCATACATCCCCTTTGATAGATTTTTGGCTGTGTCGCTGAGTCCCTCTTCACCCACTATTAGCAAAGCTAAATGAACAGCACCACCATGTTACAAGGATGATACACAGATATATTTAGCAAATAATCAACAAGATCTTGGGTGCTCTGGTCATGGGGATGTACAAAGCAGTTTGTATTATGAGAGAGGCACTACAGTGCTAAAGGAAGAAGTAAAAATAGTTTAAATGGCATTACTATTCCCAACAAACGAAATCACTTTCAGCTAACTCTTGCGTCCAAATTTCTTTATGCCCTTACACTTAGATCCTTACTGCATCTAATTGCATACGTAAGGTTTAAAAGGTCTAAATTCTAACTCGCAAAGAGACTATCCCAATTTAAAAGTCCTCAGTTTAACCCCCTTCTGCAACTCTGTTTATCGTGCCTTGTGGGGCAACTTTAAGGCATTATAGAAACAGGCCATGAACCTGCAACCCATCTCTAAATGCTGAGAGTTCAGATGATAATAGCCCACATCTGCAGAAGCATCTTTCACATTAAATGTGATTTACAAACTACAGAGACACAGATCTCCAGGAAAATGCAGTTACTGCTTGAATAAAAGGTGGCAATCTACAAAATCATGCATTCCAGTGGGACAAGGAGACATTTTAGCTAAGAGCAGTCAATGTTGCTCATAAAAATGGCACATTCTTTACCTCGGAGCAGTGAAGACCTCAACGTTTACCATATGTAATCCAAATAAAGGCAACATTCAGAATATTTTTATTAAAAACAATTGTCTTGAATACAAATGGCCCAATTTACAATATGTTGGGTAGCTGCCGGATGTCGATAGAAAATGAACACATGCTGTAGATTCAGTGCTTGGTAATTAGGAAAATGTGCATGTTTCCCAAGTCTGCTTCTCTGTAGGTAGGACTAAAGGGCAACATTATGTCATTTCCCTTTGCGCAGGACTCCCTATTGACTTCCATAAAGAATTTGGCTTAAAATCTGATGACAGGGTATAGCCCCAGTTGAGGGAAGAACAACCAATAAATAAATAAAGATGGGTTGGTGACGGAAAAGTCATTCCTAGTCACCAAGACATCTTACCAATATCTTCTTCCAGCAGTATAATGAGGACAGGACAAATGATCTCTGCTCTCAGTTATACCAATCCTTTAAATCCGGAGTAATTGCAAAACATGCACAACCACTGAAAGCAGGATTCAGACTGAAATAACTAAAAACAAGCCTTAAAACTTTGAATGCAACATAACACGGAACAGCTATGAAAGTACAACACAGTTCTTTAAATGAGTTCTCTGAGTTTAACTGGAGGCTAGCTCTTTTGTCTTAGATCTATCCTGCTTTAAAACATATTCATTAATAATTGTGCCTATTTCAGAACTCTTCTGTTATCAGTAAGCATTGACAAAAGCTCAAAAGCTTTCATCAACCAAACTGCATCTGTGCAGATCATTTATGATCTTTAGTCCACTTTTGTGTATTTATGCATTTACCTCCCCAAAGCAAGATACTATATCCAGCAAAACCATGCAGCCAACA
>VZTM01040721.1:4725-38559 GCA_013400555.1 Jacana jacana | reverse complement strand
GTCTAAATTCTAACTCGCAAAGAGACTATCCCAATTTAAAAGTCCTCAGTTTAACCCCCTTCTGCAACTCTGTTTATCGTGCCTTGTGGGGCAACTTTAAGGCATTATAGAAACAGGCCATGAACCTGCAACCCATCTCTAAATGCTGAGAGTTCAGATGATAATAGCCCACATCTGCAGAAGCATCTTTCACATTAAATGTGATTTACAAACTACAGAGACACAGATCTCCAGGAAAATGCAGTTACTGCTTGAATAAAAGGTGGCAATCTACAAAATCATGCATTCCAGTGGGACAAGGAGACATTTTAGCTAAGAGCAGTCAATGTTGCTCATAAAAATGGCACATTCTTTACCTCGGAGCAGTGAAGACCTCAACGTTTACCATATGTAATCCAAATAAAGGCAACATTCAGAATATTTTTATTAAAAACAATTGTCTTGAATACAAATGGCCCAATTTACAATATGTTGGGTAGCTGCCGGATGTCGATAGAAAATGAACACATGCTGTAGATTCAGTGCTTGGTAATTAGGAAAATGTGCATGTTTCCCAAGTCTGCTTCTCTGTAGGTAGGACTAAAGGGCAACATTATGTCATTTCCCTTTGCGCAGGACTCCCTATTGACTTCCATAAAGAATTTGGCTTAAAATCTGATGACAGGGTATAGCCCCAGTTGAGGGAAGAACAACCAATAAATAAATAAAGATGGGTTGGTGACGGAAAAGTCATTCCTAGTCACCAAGACATCTTACCAATATCTTCTTCCAGCAGTATAATGAGGACAGGACAAATGATCTCTGCTCTCAGTTATACCAATCCTTTAAATCCGGAGTAATTGCAAAACATGCACAACCACTGAAAGCAGGATTCAGACTGAAATAACTAAAAACAAGCCTTAAAACTTTGAATGCAACATAACACGGAACAGCTATGAAAGTACAACACAGTTCTTTAAATGAGTTCTCTGAGTTTAACTGGAGGCTAGCTCTTTTGTCTTAGATCTATCCTGCTTTAAAACATATTCATTAATAATTGTGCCTATTTCAGAACTCTTCTGTTATCAGTAAGCATTGACAAAAGCTCAAAAGCTTTCATCAACCAAACTGCATCTGTGCAGATCATTTATGATCTTTAGTCCACTTTTGTGTATTTATGCATTTACCTCCCCAAAGCAAGATACTATATCCAGCAAAACCATGCAGCCAACAGGCTGAGAAGTCACATTCCCTCCAAAGCCAACATAACCACAAGCACGCAAGACTTATAATGATATCAAAGTTGGAACATCGGGATCTCCTTGTAAGTATGATGTGAGCACAACAGGTGAAATCAAGAAGGAGACAGAGAAGCAACAGGGAAACAGATGAAGAAAGTTAGACTTCTAAGATGTGAGTCACCAAAACAACACCTTCAAGCACTTCTCTTTTCACAGTGTCAGAGCTGGTGACACAGTTAGTCTTTCACTGTCTTCATGGTTTATTAGGTACCATACTTGTCCATCTGACAATAATCAGTAAATGAAAAATTAGATTATAGACCCATTGACCATGCCTAAATATTTCTGCTTGTCTTGAAGATATATTTTCTTCATTCAGTTTATGTATATCCTGTACGTATATTCAGGCCTGACAAATCATGATGAAATTCTCATTACTTAGTAGGGGGGGGTTCTTATTTCTTATATTAAATTATTCATCAATGTATTCCTTCTCTTTAGACTATTGAAACGACTCATCTATTCCATGAAAAAATGTTGTGAGAAATAAGACAATAGCCCTGAAGGAAATTATGCAACCCCCCAGTATAAGACGATTGCATGCTAATGGGAGAAAGGACTCACTAGCTTGTACAAAAAAGAGGGGGGTGGAAGGAGGAATTAAACCTTTTCCTTAAACAAATTCATCTTGTGGCATTCCAGCACAGACAACCCCTCCAGCCATCATAACTCACTGCTTCGAAAAGGTCATTAGCACTCTATCCCATTTTGTTGGGAGAATGAAAAGCCAAATTCATGGGTGTGACACGAAAATTTGCCCTTGGTATTGCTGTGGTATGACCAGAACCCTGAAACCTTATTGTGGAGTTTCTTAGTGGCCTTTTTTTTCATGAAATGTCAGTCCAGTGCATGCACATATATTCCCTACATGGTGTTCACAACTACATCCTGCAGCCACAGTGAGCACAGCAATAGCACCAACGCAAAATACGCAGCACTTTTTACTCTGCTTTCTCCCCCTTTTTCTAAATTCCCCCACCCAACTATTTCTTTCTCCTCCTTCTCAGAGCAGGCTGAACATGTGGCACCAAACACACGATCAGCCTGTGCTCGAAAAGTAAGCTGCAGTGGGAAGCACTTTGTTATCCGTGTCACTGACCTTCAGAGGAATACCCCACTGTGCAAGCTGGACCATAAAAGGAATCCATGTGTAGCCAGTGTTTAGAGAAGCCATCTCCTTGTCTTTCCCAGCTATGGTGCTGCCTTATTAAGACACTGAAGTAGTAGCTGCTGGAGAATCTCGGGAATGTTCTGAGCAAGAGCACCCAAAAAAAGCTCATCATTTTATATAGGCTAAAGATGAACTGTGAGGCCTGTTCAGCATCTATTGTAAAGAAACTGAAGTCATGCTATTACTGTGGAAATACACATGAGTTTTTCCTTTCAATCCAGTCATAAATATTTTCTGCTTGAGAAACAGGGAGAAAACAGACTAGATGTTAAGGAACATCCATCTTGAGGGATGCCATTATGTGGCGTATGAATACAATGGTATAACTCACGAGGGGCCATGAGGACAAGAAAATCATCTGTATATGGATCATCAGAAGGGCTTTCCTCTCCAGTCTCAACTGTGCTCTGGTCCTCTTACAAGATGACATGCACTAAGTGAGAGGAGTGGAGACAGTCTTTTGTGGTTGTTGACTTTCCAACTGTAGATATTTTTGTGAAAATCTGATTGCTGGGTTGTGCTGAAAAGTTTTTGTATTCACATGAAGGCCACAAAATAATTTATGAAGTTTCTTCTTCTTTTCATCAAGAGGTCCATTTCACTAAAAGCCATTTATACCCCCTTCTTCCTTTTCCCTACAGATGAAAAAGTTTTTATTCTTTATATTTAGGAAACATTCTGCTCTGGGGCCAACTTCATCCCCCTGTCTTTCTCACCACTATATTATAACAATGCCTTTCAAAAATACTCAGAATTGATACAGATTATCTGATTTTCTCCTTATCACTAGAGGGCTGAAAAATTTATAAACGAAACCAGCTTGCTCCTGTAAGCACTGTCTGCTGTTGGAATTTTGCTCAACAAGTGCATCTTCCCTGCCCCCAACCCAAAAGGACATATTTCTGAGAATTAAGCTGTTACACATAGGAGCCCTTCTTGTGGTAAGAAGCCGTATGTCTTGTAACTGTATGTAACTTCTGCAGTGCTTTTCTCACTTTAAGAGCAATGTTGTTCAGATATTTCTTTCTAGTCTTTCCCTCTGCTCGTCTTTGCAGGATATTCCTTTGAAACAGATACATATAATAGTCCAAGCTGTTGCAGAAATCCAGCTGCCAAGACTGGGAATAGCTGTAACCATTTGCTGACTCCACAGTGGTTTGCAGTGAGTCCCTGAGCTCTCCATTTCTGGACATGTGGTCAGCAGCAGCTGATGGATGTGCATAACATGTGATCCACCCATCTAATACCAGCCTTCCCCTGATCAATACCTGACATCATACAACATGGTAATATGAAGGACTTGGAGGAGGTCAGTGTCTGAACTTCCCTGTCAATCATCACCTGTGCCACCCAGCTCTCCACAGAGCCATGTTAAGAACAGAAACAATCAACTTTAAGAAGAGGCAGGATTTGCATGGACAGTGAAGATCAACAGAGGCTCCTCATCCTGGAGTCCAGCACCAGCGCACCTCACCACAGTCACAAAGACCTTGTCTGTACAAAGAAATTGCAGGAGTTCACCTCAAAACTGGTTTGAAACAAATTGCATTAAATCTATGTAAAACTCACAGACCAAACGTAAACAGGCTTATCTTCCCACACTGTTTAACAATAAGTCACCTCCCTCACAAGAGGCTCAGCTGACAAGCAGTAAATCAATTTGGTTACTCTCCACCATGTGCACTTAATTGACTTAAAAGTTTACCATGACATTCATCGAGTTTAAATCATATGAAGATGGCTCACAAAGAAGGGGACGTTTGTTCAAGTGAATCAGTTTAAACACCAGTAGACACGATGTTGTCTCATGCAGGTAGAAGATGGAAGTACCAGTATGGAGAAGTAACTTTAGAAAACCTTTAAAGAAGCACTGCTTTTGAATACCAATTTTCAGCATCTCTCTTATGGCCTCAGTAAAAGAACAAAATCTGCCTAGAAGATAACCTCTTGCTGAGCAGTCCTTGCTGTTGGCTTAAATAATGTCCACCTTGAAAATGAATCACAAGCTACCTTAAAGGAAACTGAGGCAAGTTTTCAGCAAAGTGTCAGAGAAAAAAAAAAAAAAACTTACTAATTTTTTTTTTTAATCCAAAAAGAGAGTCACAAGTAGCTGTTGAGCTATACAGCCTTCCCTTGTATTTTTTAATGTCAGCATGACAAACTTGCTGGCCTTTTTTCAACAGACTATCCAGCAAAGACTATTAATAAGAGAGTTTATTTAGTCCAACCAACAGGTTTTGACATAAAGGGGAGAAAAACAACATCTATTTACATTTTCTTAATGTCAACCAACATGAGGCTAACCTTTAACTGTGAAATGCACTACCCACTGGTTTATACTACCCAATAAATGAAAAGAAAAGCATCCTGCTTACTTTTCCACTTCCTACCACCCTTCTTGATCCTCATGAAGAGGAACTCAGCTGCAAGACTGACACAACTACTGCTCCTTCTAATCTGTAGCTGTATCGCTGTGTTTACCCAACCCTCTGGTCAAGCTGCATGGCATCATCTGAGCTGACACCAGACCTCTTTTCTAGTGAGCAGTTCCTTGCTGACTTTATTTCTGGGCAGGAATATTTCTTGAACCGTGCACTGATGAATTACTTTGCCCAAGAAGCACAGCCACCTAATGCCTGCATTCTATGAAAGACCTTGATCACACAAGGACAAACTGCTGGCAACTGGGATTTGATTTGTTTAGCGCAAGCTAATAACTAGGTTATGATGAGAGAAATAAAGCTGCTTAGAAACACTTATCTTCAGTAATTAAAGCTTTGTTTAAAGACACAAAGACAAAAATGCAGGAGGCTAATTGACCAAATGAGATGCTTCTGCAAGTTGAAATGAGTTTGGAGTTTTATTGGCAAATTACATTTTTCCTCTGTAGTTTTTTGAACTAAGCTGTCAAAGGGTAACTTTGCCCAGGCTGCCATCAATTTGATAGTGTTTACATACTATGCTTATTCACGTGTAAAACTTGTTAGCATTTGACTTCATTTAATTTATTATCCCCAAAACCAATTTGGCCTCAGCTTTTAAAAGGAAAATCTAATCTTCTGCTTATCTGGTTTAATTTCAGATATTAGATCATAAAGATGTTAATGCAATGCAAACTCACACTGAGAAGCAGATGCATCCAGAAATCCACTGGCTAAACTCATTTCATGTCACTCCTTGAAGAGTCTCACTGTTGGGTAATAATTGCAGTTTCTATCACACTTAATAACTTTTACCATTCTGAGCCCAGAATGCCCTGAAGAATAGTGACACAATTAAGCAACAAGTTCAACAATGTTCTTATTCATGAAAAAGAAGGCATTGCAATGTAACAGCTGAGATCATTTCCAAGTCTGGAAATTTGCAGGTTTAGGGCTGCTTTTCTGTTACTCTGTTTAGAGAAAAGAGCAAATGAAACACCACCAATGCTCTCCTTCGACAGTAGCCTCTACTCAACACCTCCTCCAGATGCAATGTTGTGTCACCATGCGTGCAAGGCAGCTCACAACTCAGTAGCTGGGCTTAGGGCCCCCAGACCAAGATGAGTAGCTGCTCAGCCTTTGGGACTTGGGCATGGATGCTGTGGCAAGGAAGCAACACCAGGCAGCCCTGCTCACTTTGCTTCCTCTTAGGCAACAGCAAGGAGGGCTGCACTAGCAATCAGCCTGCATGGCAGAGGCTGTGAGAAGTAACCAGCCATCTGAGCAGCACTTGATGACCCTCCACCCAAAAAAGCATCAAAACCCCATATGCTTCAACTCAGTGGGCAGACTGGACCACCAGGATATATGCCATCAGCTGCTTGCAACAAGCACAAGCACATGCAGACAATAGGATATATTATTGCAGGTGAATATATCAATGCACAGTGAATTTGCCTGAAAATATTTTTTTAACATTTTTAAAGATAAAGGGATATTGAACCATTATCCTCTTTTGTTATGGGAACAACACAGTATTCTTTTTGCTTTTCTTTAAATGAAATTTGTTGCAAAGCATTACTATTAATAAGGTAGATTATTTTTTAATCAAGAGCAGAAGGGTTTGTGTAGAATTTTTCAGCCAACTCATTTGTAAGCATATACATCTGTGTGATGAGGTATGCACCATCCTATGGCCTGAGAAGGCTTTATACAAAGAACTAAATTAACCCTGCATCTTGTACTAGTTGTGGATATCAGGCCTGTGGGAAGTAGTAAGCAGCTGAGAGCTTGATCGTACACTTTCTGTCTAAAAGGAAATACACACCAAATGGTATTATTTACAAAGAGAGACTGGGCTAGGAATCTAATAGGACTTAGCAATAGTTCATGTAGGTTTTTCTGGGAACTGACGCTGGCTTTTCAGATTAATGAAGATGGGGGATTGCTCTCCCTAAAAGAAGTCTGACAAAATTATACCTGAGAACCAAGAAATGAACCTCCTTTATGCAAGGTTGGTTTAGGACCATGTCTTTGGTATCTGCTACACTGAGTTAACTGAAGGTAAGTTACATAAAGCTGATGTACTCTTTCCCATGGGACAGAAAATACTGTTGGGGAAGCTGAGGTGCCATGTCTGCCTCCAAGGGACATACATATCTATAGTCACAAGCACCACACTGCTCTGCTGTGGCTGGTATAGCATGTTTGAAGGCTCTGTGCCATCACAAACCTTAAGCCAATGTTCAGTTAATGCAGCTTTTTGCATTTCAAGATTCTGAAGTCTTACATATAAGAAAATTTTCAAGGCAGATATGATTTACACTGTTTGAAGGGACAATGACAGATGCACAGAGCTGCAAGAGCACTGCAGGCTAGCCTAGCTTAATTGACTGCATACTGCCAATTTGCAGATAAGATATTAAAGGGATGTTATTGTTCAACATAAATGCGACTGGGCAGCCATTGACACTTACTTCTATTATACTGGCTACATTTCTTCAGCCTCACAATTTTATTTGTGCAGTGCCAATGCTTCAGTCTAAATCTGAAAATCTTGATAAAATACCACACTGTGTTATTCCTCATGTGGTGCGCTTTAAATATGCGTGCTAGAATTCTCACCAAAAGCGTGCCTCAATGCATGTATTTACTAGACATTTAAATAAAATCCAGCTCATCAACGACTGCAGTCTCGTTAAGACTAATAAAAATACAGTAGAAAACAGAAGGGCAGACTCCCCCTTAGTGGTAGTGGACTCCCTCCCCCCCTGGTTATAGGCTTGGAGGGGGTGCTTTTCACTCAAGGATATCCCAAACTCCTTGGTGCTTCCAAAGCAAACCTGCCATGCTGTTGAAAGAGGTGAAAGATGGGGAATTTTGCCAGCTTTCTGGGTGCTGGTTTTGGGTTCTCCTCCTAAATACTTGGTTGGTATAGCAGATGTAGTACAGAGATTACAGAATGATATTAACATATACATGGGATCAATATCTAAAATACTGAGGAGTTGATTTGTTGTCTGCTTAGGAATAGGGTTAGCTCAGTAAAGCTTACATTCTGTATGTATAGCTATTTGGAAGAACAAAGCTTCTTTTATAAAACATTTCCCCATAAGGACTTTAAAGAAAATATAACCTGCAAAATACACAATGGCTGTGAAATTAAGTGGTACGGTTCTACTCAGCTTTGCATATGTTTGGTTTTTTCCACCACAGCATCCAAAATGCAATAATCACAAAAATTTGTCTAGCATCCATCCTCACCTAAGAGTCACAACAGTAGAGTGTACTTTAATGAGCCACTTAGTCATACTTTTTTGGATTAAGAAGGAGCTCCAGGAACTGTAGGAACAGTGATCAATTCAATATGAAGGGTCAAATTCATCTCAACAATCCAAATACGTCCTGTCAGTCCTGGAATTCAAGGCAGTTGGTAAGACAGGTTAACAGATGGAGTACTTTGCCTCATTTTGTTCTCAACCTTCACGGACTTCTAATCTTATTTATTCATTGTCTTAATATTTTACTCCTGGGCAGAAGATGTCATGTCTCAGCTCTACCAGAAGGTGAATATTTTAAGGAAAGACAAGAAGAAACCCTCAAAGTATTTAGAACTTCAGGATACGTGAAGAGATAACACTGTACCTCTTGCTTTTCTGGATCAGGCAAAAGCACAGTTCTCAAAAGGACAGAGGCTGAACAATTTTGGAAGTACTGTTCTGGATTAAATCACAAACATTAGGAAACATCATGTTAGGTGTATACAGCCAGCTTCTCTTATATTTAAAAAAGCACTCTGTAAACACTTGTATTAAGATTATATTCTTCATTCCATTACACAAACCTGAATCAAAGCTTGGTCTCTGAAAACTCTTTATAAAAACTTAACCAGACATTTGGGAACAAGACATGGTAGAGTCCTAGTGTTTCAAAAAGTAGGAGATAATTAAAAAGGAACCATCTATGTGTGTGCATTCCTAAACTCCGAACACGGATTAACATTCGTCACTAATGTACACTCTATACCAGAGATATACTATACCAGTGCAGGAATGAGAAGCAGTTTCAAAAGCTATTTGTAGTCATTCAATGTTGACAATATATATGAACACTCACTGATCTTCATTGTCCTGGCCAGGAGAATGGAAATTGTCCACTTTCTGTGGCTGACAAGGATGACCTTTCCTTGCTTTCCAGAAACATAAAGACATTGTGGCAGAAAATGAGTCCTCTCTTACCCACCCAGAAGATAAGCAACAGGCTTCTCATTAAGTCTTGCAAAGACATTGTGGCCAATCCCACCTTAACTTGAAGAATTAGCCCTTTGTGTGTTTATCTGAGCTCCATCAGCCTCAACAGGAGGACTAGCACAGTAAATGGCATGTTAAATGCCTTGCTGGTTCTGTATTTACCTTCACAGCTTTGGACTGAAATTCACTTCTCTTTCAGTTTTACCAAGATAAATTTTGGGATTAACTATGTGTCTTTTTTTAACTGAAGTTGCATTGAGCAAGTTACCACCCCAGAAGACTTTCCACCTGCTGCAAGCTGCTGCCATCGTTGACCTGCAAGCTAAATTATTTCTACAAGTATTTCCCAACCTACATCCATGAACATGAACCACACTGCCTTATAAAACTGTTTAAATGAGAGGCTGGAGAACATTTGTGATTGAATTGTTGGATTTATATTTTTTTTCAAGAATCTTTATCTATCTTTAGTCATTAATGCTATCGGGAGCCATAGTATCTCTCCTTCCCTGTGCAATGACATGCAACCCCTTAGAGAAGGGCGTCGCACAGGGCAAAGCTGGGGTTTCCATTGAAAATTAAGCTTCAGCTGAATAGACACCAGTCTGACAATGGCTCTAAGACCTTCCTGAAATCTGCAGTAGTAATGGTATGGCAATGAAGTAAATTGGATCAGCTTCCTAGTACAATTTTTAAAAGAGCCCCAACACCAGGGAGAGGCAAAAATATATTACTGGGGCAATGGCAAGTGAGCCAGTCATAAAATTGTATCTTAAGTGCTAAATAGATTACCCTGAGAGCTATTCTTTAGAGAGTTCAAGGGGCCAATTTTTGCTCTCGATTATGCTCAAGTCAAGGAAGTAGGTCTATTGTCACTTCAAGAAGTATTTCACCTCAATTTTTCACTGCAGCTGCATGCAGCTGTGACAGGCCAAAATGCGTCAGCAGGATATTCACAAAGGCCCACCCCTCCAGACACACACACACACACTCTACCTAGCCCCAGGCTAAATTCTTCCAGTGTCAGTTACAACATCAGAATGACAAAAAATGATGGTTTTGTTCAAGAGAACATCTTTTACTGCACAGGAAGAGACACAAAGCAGCAGGTGACATTTGTTTTTTCCCTTGTTGAAAGAAGTCAATCCCCTGTGCTTCAATTACATATGGGATTTATCCCGTCAGTTAAATGCAACCCATTTCTGTGATGGCCTCAGTACTCCAGCACGGTATGTACCCTGTGGCTGGGAAAGCAAAGCGTTCATCCAGCTCCTTCAAGGCTGCCACTGAGACTGTCTCGTAAATCATATGGCTGGAATAACTCAGGTAGGGCTTAATCCAAAGCCCATTGAAATCAGTGGAAAGCTTCGCACTGATTTCAGCCAGCTCTGGACTGGGACCTTGGGGTTTCATACAGCCACCGTCCCAGGTGCAGGACTCCCTCTGCCTCTGAGGAGCAGGACAAACCCTTGGCTCTGCCACAGAGCAGTTAGAGACGTAGCACATCCCATCACCCAAATGGCTAGTAGGGTCTTATTTTCCCTGACCTCGCACCTGATCAGTACAAATCACACGCAAAACGCTAGCACACAGGCATAGTTAACACTGCAATACTTTGTCCTGGGTTTTCCAGCCTATGCTTGGAAATCCTTGTTCCCCCATGAGGTACAAGAGCTGCTGGGTTCCTGCCAGCCTGAGAGCATGCAATAAATCTGACAGCCTGAGAGAAAGCTGGACAAAGCCCCATATGCCTGCTGTTGGCCGCATGCCCCCTAGACAGGTCTGCGCTGCTACTCCAAACATGCTGATAGGCCTCCAGAGATCCCAAAGAAATAAAAATAGTCAAAAAATTCTGGCTGAAGAAAGTTTCTGGGTGGGTGCATCAAGCCTGTGGGGGGAATCCAGGACATGTGGGATACCTTGAAATGGTAAAAGCTTAAAATGCCAAATAAACCACTAGCTTTCTGGGTTTGTGGCAATCTAAATCTCTGTTGCCACATCATGAACTACTAGCCAAACCACATACCAGAGGTGAAAAGCACTGTTGGTCTTTAAAAGACAAAGCCAGCAACACCTCAGGATCAGTCCTAAACATATCAACCCAGAATGCCAGATCTACACAGCACAACAAAGCACCATTTCCAGCAGATTTGTAATGGAAAAACCACCCAAACCACAAACCCTAACATCAGCCTTCAAGGATAGAACTCACACTAAGCGTGTCTAAACATTAGACACAAGTGGCTGAACGTGTGGCTCCAACATGACTGACACTTGGTAACCTGACAGCATATATATCCTAACCACTCCTCACATGGCCTCTGGTCCCTAGGGGAGACACCATGATGTCATGTCACTCCTTCCCTCTCAAGCATGTGGCTCATGAGTACATGCTAGAACACAGCATCTTCATCCCTTGATCTCTTTTGGGCATAGGCGTCAGGCTGGGAAGTCAGACTTTCTGTGTGCCTTTATCCCAGGAAATGGCAAAATGCGTCACTGAAGCTGGCTGAGTTACAAATACTGCTGTTTGATATGGCTGCTTGCACTTCTGGGTTTACTGTTCAGCTCAAAGAAGAATAAACAGTGTCTGGGAGACCTAGCAAACATGCTACAGCCTACACATAATCATTCGCCTGTTCTAAACCAATAGTGGTTTCCCTATAACATGGCTACAGCCCCTTGATGGAAGGGCATAGGGAAATGCCCCAGTACTTAAGAAGCAGGTACCAGTGCTCAGAGCTGATGGAGTATTTTCAGCCTCCATGCTGCTCATTAGAACGGCATGATTCATTTGATAAAACACCTGCAAGTATTCGGACAGAGGGAGGTCTGGCAGGCAGATTACTGTGGGTTAAGACACACACACAAGCACATCATAGTCATATTTTTAAAGGTGAAGAAGATCCCTAAAATGTCCCTAGAAATAGGAATTTACCAGCGTGACAACTTAATTTGTTAATAACTGCCCAAATGCTGCTGCACTCAGCTCAGTGTGAGCAGTACAATGCAATGGGGGTGGATGCTCATCTCCTCTCCACCTTTGCCCCTGCTGGGGCAGAATTCAGGAGGTCCCAGGTCCCAGAGTCACATCTGAACTTGAGAATCCGGCTGTGTTATTGTTAAGGCAAACCAAAAACAAAAAGGCCAGACTAAATTATTTTTAAGATCTTGAGATTTTTAAAGCTGTCTTGTGACTTTTAAGGGGTCTGACTCATGGTGCTTGAATGCTTGACGCTGGCAGCAGCAGAGGGAGTACAGCAAGATTTAGCATACAGCAATTTATTGCTAAAAGCCTTCAAATGTGTGGGAAAGGGCACGGAGTGCTTCTGCAGTGATTCGGCAGAAAACAGGGAGACAAGCCCAAGGCCCTTCTCCCTCCAGCTGTGCTGCCACCCAGCTCGCCTTCTCCATGAAATTTACCATACAGAATCCCAGGAAAGCTCCCCCAGATGTGGCAAAAATGCTTCCCAAAAGGTGGGCGGGTGGGTAGGGAGAGGATGGTTTCCCACATCAGCAGCCATCACTCTCTGGCCCAACTTCTTAGCTTCCCCATCGGGCAGGGGCAGGTATCACTGTTGTCCTGCAGGGCTCCCTGGGGACGGCTCCTTTGAGGGACACCAGCGAGCCGGTGCCTGTGGCTTTTGCCTCCCCGGGGCTCTCTTTTCCCCAGGTGTGATCAGGGACAGGAGTTGTGCCAATGCAGATAATCACAGGTAGCACATCCTGGATTTTGGTTTCCATGGCGATGAGGGCAGAGTACTTCATCCCCAGCCCCCTGCCCGGGGCTATCACTGCCTCTGCAAGCTGGCCATGCCACATCACCAATGCCCAGGCCACCCTGTGGCCTCTGCACACTCACATAAGAGCTTGGATGCCTTCACAAGAAAGTTCAACTGACTTTTTTCTGCAGCAGAAAACAACTCCTCAACTAGACGCTCCCCCCCAGCATCCTCCACTGGCTGCCCCAGGGCCTCTATTAGCAACAAACACTGAAGCCTCTGCCTTTCCAGAGAAAGATTTTCTTAAAGCAGGATTACATTAGAACTATATAAATACCATGTGCTATACCATTCCCTGGCACAGGCTCTGCAAGCCCTTTCATAAAATATTTCACCCCAAGCCTGGGAGGAAACCCTCGGGATGAGAAGGCAGCTCAGCGCCACAGAACTTTTGCTCCTCTGCCTTTTTGGATAGGTCACTGACCAGGTGATGGCTGCAAAGGGAGGTGGCCACTTTATTTCCCTTTTCCCACCATACTTCACATGAGTTTATTTATCTGCAGGCAATGCTGCTGCTTTTCCAGAGCTCTCAGGTTCAGTTTAGAGCCTGGCAAGAGCTCACACACCCAGCTCTGCGTCACAACAATTCCTTCGGAAAGAAAGGTGGCCATTGCATCTCATCTTCCTGGGATTTCCCCCCAGGTATCATTAATGTCCATCACATGGCCCTGCTTATGCAGCAGGGCCTTATTAAATCAGCTCAGGGCAGGAGTACAAAATAGATTTGGCATTGCATCCTGCTGACTTCCATTTAAAACTGAAAATGTACTTTCTCCTACAGCATTCAGAATCTGAAACATCATGGCTTTGTCAGTGCATGGGAAAAAACAGAAATGAAAATTAAGTTCATATTTAAAATTAAATACAAAAATGAAAACAAAAAATGCTTAAATCCAAGTTCCTTTTTTTTTTTTAAATCACTGCAGTGTTAACAAACTAAATCAAATTTTTGTATCAAAGAAGACATTACCACAAAAATTGAAGCCTGACTTTCTCCCTGCAAACTCCTGTGTAAATCATGGGAAATTCCATTAAAGCAAATGGAACTGTACAGGTGTAAAATGGGGTTAATTAATGAAGCGTCATTCCCACTATTTTCATGCTGTTTCTTTCATAAATTGACACCATTGTATCCATATCAATTTGTGTTCTCATTTGCACGAAAGTAAATCTCTAATAACTGATAGCAAACACTACCCTTGGTGCCCTCATAAAGTGGCTATAAATGTATAAAACGGGAGAGGCAGTCCAAGTACAACAGCAATTGCACAGCAATGGCAAACAATTCACAGATATGCTATACTACATATACCAAGCGTATCTCAGTTTTCGGTTGATATCATAACTTTAGCTCTGTCTGAAACCACAAACACATTCCCTTCTGCACATCACTCACTCATATGGCATCTGAGTATGAGTTTTCCTATCAATTCACATGGCTATCTCCACCTTCACTATTTACATTTATCCATATAACAAAATAACTAGAAAGTAGGTTGTTTGCAGCAGCCTAAGGGAATTAGGATCTAGACATCCCTGACTTCCAGCCTCTCCAACAATATTAACTAAAGCTATTTTGCTGCACATACTGTTAGCAAGGATTGTTTGGGTAGCTATAGCATACTTTGAAATTTAAGGCAGAAATCCTCAATAGCTACTGTTAATCAAAGGCAAGCCACCGACACCATTTTCCATACATAATGCCTCACCTTTCTGCTTCAAGGCGCATTTCCTCACGCTTTTGCCTCCTGAGTTCTCTGCGGCGTTCAAAGTCATCCATGGTGGGTCTTCAAGCGTTCAGAGCTCTGGAAAGATCCAAATCTAAAAGGGAGATGACCACTTAGATGAGAGAGAAAACACAATGAATGCATTTAACCAACTGAGTCCATTTAGTTTTGTTTTGCTCTTAACTTCACTGTAACTATTTTCCTTTTCCATCAAAAAATTTTACTTCCTCAATATTGTTGAGATAAACAAGATTAATGAAATGCCTTGTAGGATAAACATAGCCCATGCCTGCATTTAGTTTCCTAGTTAAAATTAAATCAACATGCTTTAAGTAAGGACTGTATACATCTGCTAGCCGCAGACTAGCTATTTGTAACGTCACAGCTCTTTTCTACAAACAAAAGCAACAATTCAGCAGGATTTTAACTTCAAGCTTCCTTTTTTTTTTTACTGGAAGCAGTAAAAGCCCGGCACAAGAGATTTCTTATTTTCTTTAGTTGCACACATAATTAAAAGTTTTGCAAAAGTCAGTCCTTATCTGTCCACTCCCACCCTACCCCCCTTCAAAAAAAAGAGCAAAGAAACATAAAAGAAGAGGAGATAAAATGAGAAAAGAAACAGGAAAGAAGGTAAAATGAAAAAAAGAAAGAAAAATAAGAGAAGGAAAAGAGGACTGAGAGAAAAAGAAAAGAGAAAATGAGGGGCAGAAAAGAAGAGGGAAGAAGAGAAAAGAAGGAAAAGAAGCCGCAGCTTTTAAATACCACCCAGGAGCTGCCAAACTATGTATAAATCCCGCTCAAAGAACCAAAAGTAGCAATAGGTTTTTTTGTCGCTTAATCCACGCATTTTCCCTGTGCCCTACCTTCTTCTTTATGATTTAGTCCATGAAATATTTTCCCCTTTACAGTTCTTCATATACAAAGCCTTTCCAGCTTTGGTTTATATCCCATCAAGCCGAGTATTACAGAATTCCCCTGCAGCCCCCAAACCAAAAATGACTACCAGAAAAGGGAAAGCTGTTCTCTTTTTGTCCCTGCTTTGTTTACAGAGCTGTCAGTGGTTAGTTAAACTCTGCCTGGAATCTGGCATTTAAGGCCTGCTCTAAGATTGCTTCCTGTGCAGGGCTGGAGGCCTCAGCTTCCTCTGCAATCCTAGCCTAGGCACTGCACTCAGAGGATTTCCACTCCCCCACCCCCATCCCACCACCCCCCAAAAAAAGAAAAAAACACCAAAAAAAAAACATTTTCCAACCCGTTAGTACAAGACCAGCCATTTACACTGCAGAGAAAGCCAGCATGTAGATGCAGACTGAAATTTTCGAAGGTGGGGCGTATGAACTGCTTGCTGTTTAAAGGAAACAAAGCCAAGGTGTATTTGTTAATTATTTTGAAGTGCTCCAGTTGCAGATGGAGATCTGTCTTGTGGTTTTATATTCCCGCCTGCCGGTGCAGCATCCAAGTGCCCTCCCCGTAAAATCACCGGTTATAGCAAAGCCTCTCATAAGTTAAGGGAATCTGTGGCTTTTTCTGCCCCCTTTTTTTTTGGATTAAAACGTTGCTGAGGGCAGGGGTTTTGTGAAGGTTTATTTTATTAGTTTACTTTTCCTAGGGGTGTTTTTCTTTCTGATTCATTCCTGGATTGGGGGATTTAAAATTTTGTTGTTGTTGTGACTTTCCTCACGTTTGGCTGGCTGGGGTTGTTTTGTGGAGGTTCAAAGGGAATGTTAACTTTGCAAATCTGATAATGACTTTTAATGACTTTACAATCACCGTTGCTTGCTTTTTCTCTTTTTCTTTTTTTTTTTAATGCGCAATTAGACAGTATATATAAAAAGCAAGTTGTAACAAGACATTTTTTCAAATCTTCTGTTTGTTTACTCTTACCACCCTGTACCCCTTGAAGAACACAGAAGAGCAAATCTGCCGTTTTCTCCAGATAAGTGTTTTCATCTCAGCCTACGTGTGCAGCTAAATCCTGCTTAGGTTCCTTTGCTAGAGAGCCTATGAGTTGCAGGACTGATGTGATTTCCCTCCAGCTGGGAGTTGAGGATCAAAGGAGGAATGGTACATTACAGAGAGCAAGTTCAAAGCAGTGTGCTGGGTTTCTGTGCAGAGAGGGCAGATGACCATGTCCACATAAACCAAGACTGCACCAGGCAGCAGCATTTAGTCTATGGAGTAGAGTCACTGTCAGGGATTTAAAATATAAAGAGGTGACTGTTAGGCTGACACCTCATGCTCTAGAACTGAGAATCCCAATTTTTTTTTCCCTACTTGATCTTTCCAAAGGAGGTCCCCGTGCATGATGTGATTTGTTTGCACCTTCTACACTTTCTACCCAGCCAGGTACATCCTATCTCCAACCTCTCCTGACTATCGTACGCTTCTTCCCTCCTCCCCACTCCAGATTCTGTGCACTCATATTTCCTCCATCCTCTCTCCAAATGTGTTGCCAATACCCCCCTTTCCCCTTCCTACATGGTCCTCAACATCATCTCTCATCTCCACAAACTCAAAATCTCTTCCTCATCATGAAAGCTGAGGATAATAACCCAGAACTATTTCTGTTCTTTCTCCCCTCTTTCTTTCCCTGGAGTGGAAGGGAGAATGCAGAGCAGTCAGGAGAAGTTCTCTAATGCAACAGCCTTTCTCCATCTACAATGTGCTTTTTTGTTGTTTGATGAAGATCACATAGATGGATATCATGGAAAGATGTGTGAGGTTTATTAGAGTACAGCATCTCTTCTCAAAGAACTGAGATGCAGCCACTTCATGGCATTCAGATGACTTGCAAACCTTTTCTCAAAAACAAGGAAGGCCAGGTCAAGAATACCACCTTTAGCTAGCAAAGACATATCAGCACAAGAAAACAAGTCGTCAGCTTGTCTCCCTTATAATGTTTTGTAATCTTTCAGCCTCTGAAAACTACTAGATTATAAATTCATCATTCTCTCTGAAAATATTTCCTATTCCACAAAAAGAGAGTATACAGGCAGAGTTTCTCACAGTGTCCATGACTCTCAGAAGATCAAAAAAATTACTTTGCTTACAGATGGAAGTACCAATTATTTGAAGAGTTTTCTACAAACCTTTTTGGGGATTATGTACATTTTGATACTTAATTTTTAAAAAGTAAAAAAAAAGAACATTGTTCTTGAGTGAAAACATCCAGGGTCAAAACATAACACTCCACCCAGCTCCACTCCAGGGCCTGTCTGCAGAGCCAAATATGAAAATGTCTCTCTATGTGACCTTTCAAGTTGTGCATAGAAATATTTTTTTTAACTCTTTGATTGCTACTTCTTTTTTTTCCCTGTTACACATTCTTAATAATTTGGTGTAAGAACAAAGTTTTATTTTTCAAAAAAGAGGAAATCTGTCCCTAAGAAAACTATTTCAAATCAAAAGTAATGTTTCTTTCAACCTCAAAAAAAAAAACCCACAAACAAACCAAAGAATGAAAAAGATGAAAATGTTCTTTGGTCTTACTGTAAATATAAAAATTTTGGTTTTCAACTTATGATGGCAAATGTTTTGATATATCTTTTATTTCCTCTGAATTATTTCCAAGTATATTTTTCACCTAATCCAACTAGAAGTCAGCAATAAATTTTAAAGAAGCATATATATATATATGTATGTATGTTAGCAAATAGACGCAAATATCTGAAACTATCTGACCAGTTCCATTCCCTTGATATCTACACACATATGCAAGTTCCTGGAATATAGATTAGTCTTACACTGTGAAAGGGTACACCACAAAAATCGTCATTCTGTTGTTTCTACCTCAAAAGAGATGCTCCGCATCTTCTCAACCTTTACACAACTGAAAGAATACTGAAAGAATCTGAAGTGAATTCTTGGGAGTTTTCAACACCAGACACAGAAGAAGGATCTATGGAAGAATATTACAAAGATCTTTGACCTTGGTTTTGTTTCTTTATTTTCAATCAAATACCTCTCCAAAACTACTGAAGATAATTCTTGCTCAAGACCTCAGGTTTTCCATGGCCTCACATACAAGGTTCCTTTCAAGGTCCCTACCTCTTTTGAATCTGAGACTGAACCTTTACATCATGAGATGTCTGATAAACCCTGTGGTCTTCCTGAAGAAATGCTAAGAAAGACAAAGGGAAGACAGATAAACAGAATAACTTACCTACAACATTTACCAGCATTGCCACATTACTTGAATCAGAAATGTAGCGAAGTATGTGCCCTGCAAATACTATCTCCCTACAGAAACATTATTTATTTCAAAAGCAGTTACCAGTCTCTACCCTCTTTTCATCTCTGCACTTCACATCACACCTTTGATCTTCAGTTGATTATGGTTTATTGCAAAAATCTGTTGAGTTTTTCACTGTCTTGCTAAATAGTCCTTCCTTAAAGGACAGCCACATTTAATCCCTCCTGGTACAAAACACTCACATGCCAATTCCACTCCTCTGTATGTATCGCCCCATAAGAGAGTTTGAAATTTTGTATTCTTTCAGCTTTCATCAAGGTGGAAAATCAGAGAAATGCACAGTAGTTGTAAATATATGACAAAATGTTTTAATAGCAATTAGCAGGAATATGCTCTTTCAAAGCAAACAATAAATTGTCTAGGTAGAAACACACACAACCACGTATCTATAGAATTCCAGTGTGGAGAGCAAAATAAGCTCCTACTCCTGTTGAGATTTAATACTGTCTTCTCCCTGTTCCAAGCAGTGATTTCTGAGACAACTTAACTCAATATACAGGGTGCTTAAAAACAGATGGGCTAGTCTGGTAACAAGAAAGTGAACTGCTACTCGGCTCTTTAACAAATGTGAATGTCTTTCTTTCAAGACCTGCAAGTCACCTTTCCATTACACTGATTGAGCTCCCAGATAGCGATGTTTATGCTGAGCCTCTGCATGAGCTTCAACCTAGTTGAGCCAAGAAATTTCAAGCCAGAGCATATTCCCTAATACAGCACGGCTGTGTATTCCACAGGGCTCTATTGCCGGTCACAGCTGGTGACAACATTGTGCAAGCCCATGCCATCTTGCTTCCCTCCCAGTACAATGAAACAATTGCAGATTTCCTCTTGCTGACCTTTGGTTCCAAAAAGCCTGAAAGTCATGCCTGTTTCCTTAACAGAGTATCACTCACTGCTCTAGTGTTGTGAATCATAGAATTGTCTAGATTGGAAGGGACCTTTAAAATCATCGAGTCCAGCCATCAACCTAACACTGCCAAAACCACCACTAAACCATGACCCTAAGAACCACATCAACTCAGGACAAGCTTCATGCAGACAACTGCTCGGCAGATTGCAAGCTACAATGACTGCCCATGCAAGAGAGCATGGATCAGAGCTCTTACCAGACCCACTCTCAGCAGTTTGGCCTATTCTTCATTAAAGAATGAGGTCAGAACATACTTCATTCACCTGAAGAGGAGCAAGGAGATTTAGCCTTCAGTTTCTATGGCTTCTGGTAGAAATTTTAAGATTCACAGGAAGCACAGAAAAGGACTAGAGCAGTAAAAAAGACAATACGGGGTTTCTCCATAAAGGAAACCATGACCACTTCCTAGCATCTCCCACTGTCCTTTTCTCCCTTACACATCCCAAGCAGCAGGAGTCAGAAACAGTGCAAAGAGAATGCCTTTCCTGGAGGATTTTCCAGGAAAATTCCAGTGCAGAACAAGGAGGCCAATGTGATATCATAACCCAGTGCCTAGCATTCAGGCTGAACCCAGCAACTGGGGATACTCCTGTTTGGTTCTACCTTTGATTTATTTTGCGACCTTAAGGACTGAGCCTTAGTCCGTTCTGTGCCTCTTAGTCCTTATATTATCTCCAGTAATTGCAAATTCTTCCCACTGTGCATTTGCAGAAGGCACAAGCAGGCCCCAGGTTCAGTCCCAGCCACTAGATGTAGCAGTAATGACAACACTAAAAAAGCCGTATCCTACAAATAGAAAAGTCTGCTGCAGAGAAGGGCTGAGAAAAAGTGATAAAGTGAAATCCTCTCTGAACCTTTCCTAGAGGAGTAGCAAAGGGAAGACTTTGAAGTCCAATTACACAAAGGTTTTCTACACGCATGCAGGTGAACCTCTGGCTTCTGACCCACCCTCATTACAGGATGAAATGGTAACACAAGACCTTAGTTATTCTCTCACTGTCCTCTTTTTTTTTTTTTTTTTATATCCCCACAAAAAAATGGTCAAATCTCCCATTATTCTTGACATGAATTGAGACTTCCAGCAGTTTTTTGAGTTATACCCCATTAATACAAATGTACCATTTTCCCATCTTTCTCCACTTCATTTGTCCCAAAGCCCTGGTGTGGAGATGTGGACCTTTTAAATGTCAGTAAAGGGCTGGTCAGTGAGAAGCACAAAGAACATTTTGCTCCAGCTGGCTACATGCCATGACATCCACTGTATCCCTAGGACTATCGTTGCCCTTTCTTTATACCTCTTCTTTATTCCACTTCAGAAGTGAAACTAGAGCCTCTTCATTGCTCTTTTGCAGCTGAGAGCAACTGAGTACACAGCTCTCATTGTCTAAGTGTGACTTGTTTAATCTGGCACACATGAAATGCAGGTATGCAAAGCATTCTACTGCAATATCTGGGATAATTACAGTTCCTTAATCTATCTTCAGTCAAAACAAATAAATCTGCTTTCTATGAAAATCTGTCAGAAAATATTTGGAAATTGTTTTCCTCAGTCCTCTTTTAATTCTGCATTAGAAGCATTCGGTGCCACTCAGCTCTTTTAGAAGCAGGTGCAACTTTGACTTTGAAGTCAAGAGCTGGAGTTCAGTGGATTGATTTGTCCTTTGTAACACCTCATGCATGCTCTTCATTTAAACCAAAATGTTGGATATGTGTATTAATAGTAAGGCATACATTTAAAGAGTCTCTTCTTTCCTCCATAAATTTGATTGTAATGTTCCTTTCATGTAAAACCACATCTGCGATTGTTAGTGTAAAGTTGGACATGTATTCATGTTCACTGCAGATAATGAACTCTTTTGCATATATATACACACATATATACATACTCACGTCAAGCAGCTTTCCTCCTTCCCAAACAGAATGGCTCATTTGGGATTCAAAGCAAAATAAACCTATTAGCTCATGTGAATACACAGTTTTATTCCAGTCTGGCCTGCACCTTGTTTCATCTGACTGCCCTTCTTAGGACTGGCAAACCAACCAAGTGCAGTTAGTTATACTTAACATCAGAAAATCACGCTTTGGAGGCTACATAGTGATTACATTGAAAAGACATTCCCAGGTGGTGCTCTGCAGACTACTGATGGCCCACAGGACCACATCATGGTCCCTTGATTCAAATAGGTACTGAACAGGTTTCACACACTGTGGCTACAGCATAGATTACCACATTTAGTGCCACACATGTCTTACAGGTGCTAGGCCCAGTGTCAGCTCCTGCTGCTGCAGGGTGAACCACATGAAAGTGTTGACAGGGAGCTTTTTGTAGGATATTGTCCCTGCACAGAGTTCACTCCTTGGGTCTGCAACTAAAAGATCCATGGCTTTAAATACCTGCTCAGATCCATCTCTCATATCCATGATCTAATTTAGCACTGAGGAAGGAGTATTGCAGAGCTGTACCATCCCAGCAGAGGCGTTAGCAAACATCTAGTGTGTTGCTGCTAATACTGCAATACGCTTCTAAGTGTGCAGCAGTGGGACCTATCATCTCAGAGCCAGTCAGCTGCAATGGAAAGTCCCCGTTTGCCTTTATTCTCTTGGGCAGGCTGAGTGCAGGTATGCCATTTCCATTCCTCCCACTTCCTTCCTCATCTTTCTCCTACTACACATTGACATATGCTCCAGGAAGAGCTTTCTCTTGACATTTGGATTTGCATATACTTGTCCCACCCCTGATCATTAGTCTATCGCTTCCCATTAGCAGACAAAGGAAGAAACAAGACATAGCTGGAAGCTGCTGGCACAGTCACTGGTTCTCATGTTAGAAGGATTGACCCTTGACTCTCCCCTTCAAGTGTCCTCTGAAGTATTTCAACTATGTTGTCCCCAAAGATCAGAAGATACTGAAATATTATTCATATACAGACTAGAGTTGAAATCCTGGTCCTGTTGGAATCCCTGGCAGACTTCCCAGAGACTTCAATCAGGACTGGATTCCACCCTCGCAGGCCAATTTCATATAATAGATGCTACAAGAGATCAGTGAGCTTACCCTGTATGTTAGAAACTGGTGTGATCTGAGTATGGCAATATAGGCTACTTCATCCTCTCATACCTTTGTGCACACATGCATAAAGGCAGAATTTCTTTTACTCTTGCAATGCTTTCTTGTGGGAGACAAATTATTTTTGCTCATATCATTATCACTGAGGAAGTACTTAGCCTTTGCTGCAGATACAAAGGGCGGCTGAAAACTGAACTGCCCTTTACTCCTGCTTAATCATAAGTGAATATATCACAGGTAATGACAATGAGACCTCTATCTCA
Organism: Jacana jacana; assembly: GCA_013400555.1. Classification (NCBI taxonomy): domain Eukaryota; kingdom Metazoa; phylum Chordata; class Aves; order Charadriiformes; family Jacanidae; genus Jacana; species Jacana jacana. Next base: position 15,437 of record VZTM01040721.1, on the reverse strand, counting down.
AAGAACAGAGCACACTTAAATTGAAGGGATTTTATAGTCCGCAAAACAGTTTGTGAAAATGCTTAGTCCAAAACTGAAGTCTGATTTGCATTCACTTTTCCTCTGCATTCAAACACTGTGGAGTTGGTTCATGGTTTATAATTCAGTAATTACCCTTGTTGTTTATCTGCTTCTACCAGTGACAATCTTCAGCTTCATCATGTTAATCTAATCAGAAGAATGCATTTATTCCTCCTGCATGCTTTGTCCCAAATCTGTGGCCCAACTGTTGAAACTCGTGGCAATGCCCCAGCTGGTGGTCAGCTTCATCTCTCACTGAAACCTCTAAGAGCAGAAAAGCAGTGTCCATGCCAACACCTTCCAGTCAGTTCCTAATAATAGGAAAGAGCAGGCAAATATCACTAAGAAACAGATGAACTTCAGCTCAGGTGATCAAGGCATATTAAAGAAGAGAATGCATTTCCTCTTGCCCTGTAAATGGCAATGCCAGATCTCCCATTGATTTCTATTAGAGAAAAACAAGACCATGGGGAAGACTAACACACAGGTGGAAGAAGCTGCCACAACTGTGGAAAAGACAGTCTTCAATTTCTGGCTTACACAAATAAAACAGCTACATGATGCCTATTGAACTTGTGCCTTTAAAGACATGGGGAAAAGGAAAACTTACTTATTCTCAACAGTGCTCTCTCACCTGACTTCACATCCTCTGGAGACGGAACCTCATGCTAGCTCAGGTGGCAGATGTCAAAGATACATCGCCTGCCCCCTCTCTGAGGGAGATGGCATAGATGCAAGCATGCGTGGTGGAGCTTGCATTAGGGCAGACATGTAGTGACACAAGTGTCAGCTGGGACAGCAACCATCTGACCCCAAACTAGAGCCAGGTGTAGTGGAGGTACAGCTACAGCTGGAGACAGAAATGCTCACAGGAGATGATGACCAGGCACTAATCATCATGATGCTCTTAGTCCCTTGTGGATGTGCAAAGGCACAGTGAGCCCACAAGGCAAGGTGTTACCACAGTGGGGTGAAGCAGGACAAGCCTCAGGTGCAGAGAGTGTGCTGGGGACTCTTGCCTAGTCGAGTTAGTCACCCAATGATGCAGGCAGGAGCGACACAAGACAGGGTAGTCTGTTGTCCATCATGACAAGCAGAAGCTCGCACTGGGAGCAGTTCTGGCAATAAGAGCCTGGGCTAGAAGCAGGGTAAGCGTCAGCCAGGGAAGATGCCAGCATTTCTTCTGCACCAGAACTGTCAAGGAAGCCAGCAGTAGCAGTGCAGCTCCCCATACTTGCCTCTCCAGTAAAGAGAAGAGTTTCCCCCTCCAGGCAAAGAGCTGATCAGTGCCAGTAACAAGTAAGAATGGGAAGCATCTGTACCTCTCTGCCTCTTTGACTTCTGCTACTCTGCTCCCAGCCCTCTCGCTTGGTGCTCCCCTCTTGTCTTCCCCTTGCACCACCCCCGTTGACCTTCATGATCACATACAATGTTTCAACAACATGTTGATTGATCTTATTTGTGTCCAAATAGGTTTTATGAACATTTTATCACTTTATTCACACTCTTTCTCTGCATCTCTCAGGTTCTGAATTAAAAAGCTAAGGTTATGCCGTTAAAAAATAATAAAACATTCGAGCAAGTCTAAAGTAAGGTTCCAACAGCAACATTCACTCAGCCAGACTTGAAACTCCACATATTTTCTGGAACGCATTTCAAAATACAAAATCATGATATATTAAGCTACATAGTCAGTCATAAAAACGTAATAGAAAATAATACCAAGATACAATGCAGTCAGCTTACTGTGGCTGCATTTTTGTATATTCAACTCTTTTTCTTTTCACGTTAAACCATGCAACCCTGTGATCCACCTCTTCCTAGTGCTGAGTATCATAAACTCTAATGAGAGTTGAGGGGTCTTGCTTGCACTATTGAACCAGTGATAAGCAATGAAACCAAGTTTTAGTCATCGTCCCTGCATTTTTAAAGATAAAAGAAAAGCTACCAAAAACAAAAGAACCCTAAAAGTACTATGATTTGCTGATCTTACTAGTTGTGCCCTAAGAGACACTAAGTATTTTGAAGCCAACCCGTTCTTGAGAAGAAATGAATGATAAATGTTCGAGGTCATTCTTGTTGCTCTTGAACTTTAATTCATTCATCTCCCCTCCCAGTACCTGTACAATTACTTTGCACAGACATAATGCATGTCACCATGATAGATATGTTGTAGTTGAAAGCTCAATTATTCAATGGCAGAACATCATGGAAATCTGTGGAATTCCACCAGCAATGGATCCAGCTACAGAAATTTCTACTGGGCTTTTCCAGCTCATGCTTTTAAAGTCATCTTTACAAATGAAACCCAAATTCCTTCCTGCCAAGTAGCTATACCAATTTATCTCTAATGAGCAGCAATTCTGTGTCATTTTGGTTGAAAACTGAAGCATGAGGTCAGTGCCAGCTTTAAAGAGGTAACGCAGGGCAGCAAAAAGGGAGCCTTTTGACAGGACATCTCAAACAGCATACCACAAAATAGATGCCCATCAAACCATTTGCCATATTTGATGCTTACATCATAGACCTCACTTTTTGCTAAGTTTAGCTGAAAGCAAGGAAATGCTAACGCAACAATGTCACCAAACCAGGAGACCCAACAGCAGCGAGACTTTCTTACAAGAAGAAAAAATCAACAGGGAATATGTCAGACTTGCAAGTTGTGCATGATCCATCATAAAACCTGACACAGTAAGATTACAACATTGCCAGCTCCCTTTATGAAACTCACACAGAGAAGCTGTTATATAATTTTGACAGTAATCTGACTGCTATCTAGACATTCAGGCACAAATACTTGTTGCCAGCAAATACCATGTTGAGAAGGCATCAGTAACGTTGTATGTGACTCTGTGTTGCTTCACCCTGCAGGGGAACAGCACCATCAAAAATTTCAACAGAACCTGGCTCAGAGTCAATTAAACAAGACAGGTGAAGCCTGACAGTATCCTGTACACTGAGATACTTAATACTGAAAGCACACAGACAGACGTACTTACTGTGTATTAATGTGACAAAATGCACTGTATCAAGTCAATAAATTTTACATTTGTTTAATTTTTTTAGGAACAGTGCCTTAGACAATGTCTGTGTGGTCCAGAAAAGAAAATGTTTAATTTTCCCTCAAAAAATAAATGGAAAAAGAAAATCTCTGTACTGCTCATTATCAGCTACATTTCCATTAAGATTCAAAACCCCTACAGGGTCTCCTCCAGACTCCCTTGTTACCACATTAGGTCCACCCAGCTCAAAATGAGACACAGAGCACATATGACTCTGGTCTAAGTTCTGAGCACCAAAGGCACATGAAACACATTTTTCACAGTCAACACACAGAGCAGGATTGTATGTGTACAAAGTGTTGGCCAAAACCAGAACTACAAAGGTTGAAGGGAAAGGCAGGGAAGAAAACTTCCAATCTGTGTGTAAATGCTCTACAAACAAGAAAGCAGCAGATGATTACTAAGGAAATTGTTTTTCATAACTCAGTTACCTCATCTTCAATTACAGGCTAGATGGAAAATAAATATTATTGAGCTCAGCCTTCAGAATTTTATGCTTTCTTCGAAAAGACAAAAACAGATACAATTGCACGTGACTGGCACGTGTGCACCAAAGCCTCTTGATGATGGTTGCTTCACAACTCACCAGGCATTATGGGGCTAAAGCAGCAGAGTACAACTAGTGAGACAATCTCTGCAAGGATACCTCATTAAGTACATGGAAAAAGGTGTTAGAATGACAAGGAAACAAGGCAATGATAGGAAAAGAGGTCTGAAATAAGAAATAGACTCTGGAAAAGAGAAGGATCAAACTAAAATCCTAAATCATAATGCTTGCAAAACCTGAAGGATTTTTACAATCCATGCCACAGATAAAAACCCTGAAAATAGTTCACACGCTTAAGGTGAATACAGAAAATAAAAGCCAGGTCTGAAATTCATAAATAAACATGAGTAAACTAGTCAAATTTTTCAGTGCTTACCTGGACCAAATCAAACCTTTACAACTTGTAAATACTGACAAATGTCACTCCACATATTATTAAAGGATTCCTTAAATATAAAAGGCAGGTTGGTCTGCAGTTAAATCTTTTTTTCTTTGCTTTTCCAATGCTGAAAGTAATAGAAAACAGAAGACATGCTTCCTGTTGTAGCCTAACTTTTTAGGAACAGAAAGTATGAATGTTGGCTATATAGCTGACACTATGCTTCAACTGCATAGTGTTGATTGCATCCATACACCTTCATGCAAAGCCAGGTAAAAAGCAAAAGCATGAACACTTACCGTCATATAAAATACACAAGTGATATACCCTAGCCTACACATTAAGTGATACCACTTGCAAGACATGCCAAGTAGAAATCCACATAAAGATGGCACCAGTTCTTCTCCTGGCCAAGGAGTGTTGGAGAAGACACAAACTCATCACGTACTTTTTTCAAAAAAAATGTTGTCTCAAATGATATTAGAAAAGCTCTGCCAAAGCAAAGTCTTCGATAGGGAATAGGAACACATATGATTGCAAAGTCTGAAGGATGTGCACATACTTGAGAGAAGGCACATATTCAGAACAGATTTTTACTGTCTTTGCTACTGCTTTAGGTCCGTATTTTTATATTATTTTATAATTTACATTTAAAAGGAGACAGAAATATCTTTGGAGATGACTAAGCAGTTTCTTGATTTCTATTAAGCACCAAAAAGCAGTCCTGCCAATTTATTAATATTTAAGTTTCTACAACTTAATATGAACTTTGTTCCAAGAACTACATAGGTCTCCTTAAAGTATGTGTAGCAAGAAGTCAACACTGTGCCAGCTGGCAGATTAAACAAGCCATTAAAGTAGGCTCCTACTGAATTTAAAGGATTGTTTTTCATCTTTTCCCCTCTCCACTCCTCTACAACCAGATGTATTATTTAGGGAATATTTTCCAGTCCCAGTAAGAAAAGTAAAAGAAATGCCCTTGGCACTTAATGAGTTTTTCCCCCCGATGTGGTCTCCTGCTGCACTTGGAATTTATTCCATTACTGTATGGCTTGCAATGGTCCCAAAATTCTTCTGACTATATGAAAAGACAAGGAAAGCATGTTTGGGGTAGATATGGTTCTTCATTCAAAAGCAGGGATAGCCTGGGGTGATCGATCTTAGTGGATGATTTCATTCAGACCATCATTATCCTGGCATGTAACCCCACAACCCAGCAGCCCCTTATGCAGGAGACCAGCACTGTCACCTGCACATTAGAGTTGGGGAAAGTGGAGCACAATAGGATTAAGGACAAGACCAACACCAGCCTGGAGCAGGTTAGCAGAAAAGCTCATTTCTCTGTTGCCCCTGCAGGACTCCAGCGGCAAGAAGAAAAAAAACTGTGGTAAAACCCCACACCTTCACAGAAATGAGGTGTTCGGTATATCAGTTTTCAGTCAGGGGTTCAAACTGATTATTTGAACCTTGTTAAAGCTCTCTGAACTTCATGACCTAGCAGAATTCAAAGGAAGAACAAGTCTAGAATAAACTCTGGCATTAAACCAGCCCTGGTGTCACTTATAACAGTATAACAGTCAGTATTTCAGATTAAAACACCCCCTATAACAGTTTTCCAGATAAAACTTCCAAAACATCAGAGCTGTACCTGCTCTCTATAGCCATTTCAGACTGACTGGAAATACTGGCAGCTGAAAGAGGAGCACTGGTTTTTAAAATTTTATAAAAATTGAAATAGAAAAACCCTACCACCTAGGCCTCCCTCAGTATTTCAGTTCCTGGGTAGTAAAATGAGTTCAGTCCCATAAACTTGCTACTGAATTAGAAAACACAAAAGGCCTTAAAACCAGGTATAGGCACACAGCCAGAGGTTCTGGAGGTTGACTGTGACTCAGAGCATCTCCTTCCCCAGGAACAAGAAGTCCCTCCAGGCTCCTGCTCAGGCCCTGGCTGGTCCCACAGGGTGAGTGGGCCCCTTAATCCCAGGCAGACCCAGCAACTATCTTGGCCCATGCAACAGCTTCAGAATTTGGCTCAAACAGAGTTTGATTTAAAAAATTATTCGGGGGGTCACAAAAATTCCCTGCCCCCTTCTTAAGGGGCACTTTAATTTTTAATTGCATTAAGCTAAAGTGTAAAATCTGTATTTTTGCATGTATTCTTTGTTTCTAATACTTGGTATCCGTAAGGGAACTCCCTTGCTTGGCTAGCAGTCGGGATTCATTAGACCTTTTATGATGATTCTTTCTGGTGTGCAGATATATGATGAATCTCAGATGTTTAAATAGCATATAACAGTGCTCCATTGACCTCACTGAGTACAGTTGGAGGGAAAGAAAGGTAATTTTCCTCAAAGAAATGTTAAAAATGTGTCTCCACTACAGCACAGATGCAGAGGATAAAGAAACTCCAGAGGGATTAAAATATTTTAGATTAATTTGGAAAAAGGCCACATTGTGCAAAGCCTGGTTAGCTTGGGTCTTTTCAATTCCATGCCATATAAACAAGCCCATTTAAACTGCATTTGTTAGAAGGAATGTTTTAAAAACAAAAAAATTAAATAAAAAATAAAAAATAAAAAAATCCCCCAAAGTAGTTGTAACTCAAATGACCTCCAGTTCTGTGTTCTCTCCTTACTGCCTAAAGAACAAACATATGTACTATATATTCTAGCCAGAGCTTGTGCAGTTGCTACATGATTCATACTACTTGCAAATTAAGTCATTTAAGTAAAGGGATTCTGGCTCCCTCCAGCAAGATTTTAAAACTGAAGCAAGGTTAGATCTGGTTGGTTTTGGAGCCGGCTTCTGCACTTTGAAGAAGCCCGTTGCTTCTAGGTCTTTGCTTTGGCCAAGGTGTATGGAAGTAAAGGAGGAAAGGAAATTGAAAGGAAGAGACAGAAAGAAAGGAAAAGGGAAAAATAAAACAAGCCATGTCATCAACACAACTATATCAGGACTAACCTGATTTTCAGTGTGCCACTGTCTGGCAGAAGCAAGTTCTTAACGTTTATTCACTTTCAAGGTCAAATTTCCTTCCTTCTGTCATACAGAATAGAGTTTTTGCCTGCAGAGTCTTCCAAAGAGACAAATCACGGAGTGTGGTACTAAATAACCACAAAAAGTGAACAGTTGCTGACCCCTCTGAGTTGATTGAGTTGAGAGACAAAGGCATACAAGGGTGGCAGTGAGCCAGCCAGAGAGGTAACAGTATGAAACACACAGTGAGTCATTTTGCATTATTAGGATCTACAAAAGAGTGGTCACTTAAAGTAAAGGGACTTTCTTTATCATAAACAGTAAATCCCAGAGCAACTTAACTTGAAGTATACCCTCCTATCTGCCACATAGATGAAGAGAGTTTTCCAGTGTTCCCAGACCTCCTTGAGTTCTTGAAATGGCCCGAGTATTTGACCATAATGCAAGTCATTGCACAAATTCCTCTCCCCTCAAAGGATGTGAGGTAGCTGGCCCAACTGAGAATAATATATTGTCTGCTTCTCTCCCAAATACTCAAAGAAGCTAACATCATTTCACCACTGAATATGACCATCTTGGAGAGGAACATGGCAACCTTACTGAAGTTCAGAACAATGCAATTCAACAGTTTAGAACACAAAATGAGGAAAGATGTCATTTTTATTACAAGTAATTTACTTTCAGAGACTGAAAAGATTAATTTAAATTCTGAGATATGAAGGCTAGCATCTCTTTTCTTATTGAAGTTACTATGGTTCTAAACATGATATTGCAAGAGGCTATGATGGTTCTGACATTATGTCTGTAAAATTCACTGTGATGATGGCTTCTACAGCTATCACACATTGGAGAGCATGTTATTTGCTTGCTACAAAGCTATTGGTTTAAGTTTTCCATACAATCTTTTTCCTCTTGATAGTTACTGCACATTAGTGATAAACACATTCTGCAACATCTCCTGCACATTTTTACTGTGATTGTGTCTATAACCAGCCATATTCAGCCTGGTTGTATGAATGGAAGGGATACATTAAGCTCTCTTTGGAGATACTCCAGGTTTTCCGGGATATAACCATAACAAGAAAGTTGGCCAAGAGGATTTTTACATCATCAAAAAATCAATTCAAAATGTAGAACTTCTTGTGGTTGAGTTTTGTTCTTCAAATGTCATGTATGGACCTTTGTTTGTTGACATACTACTCTATGTATTCATGAAAAAAAGATGTTCTCTAGTCACTTAAACTATCATAGTAATACATTTTAAATAAATACTTCACATAATTTCAGAAACAGATGCTAGGTAGTAAAATTGCATGTTTTCAACAGAAGTGGCTGAGACCTATTTATTAGTGCTCGGAATTTTCTATATTGTCCTTTACATTATCACCAGCAACACATTAAAAACACAACAGCTCTTACATTCTAAACTTTCTCTTTGAAGTGTATTTATTTTTTAAATTTACTCCAAGAAGTTTTGAGTAGAAGTTAGTATTTTTCAACACTTAACTCCCCCCTTTCACTCATAAGCCTGCTACAATTCTATGTCCACATATTTTTCTTTTCTGCTTCTACAGTAAGACGGGTTTTTCTGCTCTGACATCTCCCATAGCAGCTTATAGAGAGACTTCTCTACCGCACGTAGAAAGATATGTAGGACTCACACGATGATTTCTGTCATGGCTAAAATATCATCAAGTTGTTCTAACTTCCAGCTGGCTGAAATAGAAATTAGGCAGACAAGTTTCCCTACTTTCACCTTAGGAGTGGCATCTTTCCTTTGTGGAGTACAAATTAAAATTTAGAAAGGGCAATGCCCTTCACGCTGCTCATAGTCCTAAAGCTACTGCATGGCCCCTTAACAAAAATGCAGTTCTAAAAGGTAACTCACTCTTTTGAGATGCTTTTTTTTTCAGGTTTAGCATCTACACTGACAACCATTAATCTAAAGAAGTTTATAAAATATACAGCCTAAATTTTGCTTCTCTTGTAGTTCTAGCCTAAATGTTGCTCCTTGTAGTACTCCCAGTTAGACATTAGTAAATTAATAACATAACTCCATTCTTAATACTGCTCCTTTCCTGATTGACTTGAATGGAGTATGTCTGTTATCTGGAGTAATAAATTTTGAAATCTTACTGGCTCTTAGTCAACTGGCAAAAGTAAGATTAATTTGATTGCTTAATAAATCACATTGTTCCAGTTTAGTTACATGCTACATTCAACCTATTGCCTGAGGTGATTTGGGTTTATGTTAAGATCATACAGATACAAAGAGGGAAGATGTAGAGTGATGCAAAGTCACCCAAACAGCTTTGCGCAGAGCCATGTCAGTTTATGAGTAGGTCTGGAAACAAGGGAACCTTCCCCTGCCAGTTGCTTCCACACAAAGCTCCTCAGGTTTGTCAGCTCTGCATTTCCATCCCCTAGGCCCTTGGGACACTCCTCACTCAGGTGCTAGACATGGGAGGGCAGCTGCACACAGCCACCTAGCACCAGAAATGGGTCAAGACCCAAGATCTGACTGCAGAGAGCTGGCTCTGGCATCCCTGCTTTTGTTTCAGGACTAATCTACTGCCTCAATAAACTACACTCACTTAATGTTGATTGTTAGCTCGTTAAAAAGTATGTAGACATAGGTTGTATGGAAAAAAAAACACAAAACACCAAAACCCAAAACCAAACAACTCCCCCCCCCTCCCCCCAACCCAACAAACCTCAAAATTTTGGTAAGAAAAAAATAACCAGAATGAACAAGTTAATACAAATAATTCCTGAAATTAGAATTTAATTTACTTTGAGATTTGTGATTTTTTTTTTGCTGACTTTTCTCAGGTTTTGCTGTTCAGTATTTTCTTTGTACTTGTAAGAAAAATACCACTTGGATTATTCTCAGTTTTAACACAAGGCAAAAACATGTCAGAGATTTGTCTTTCAGTGATAAAACTAGTGAAAATAGAACACTTATGATAACCTTGTCTTCGAAAAACATCAGTAAAAAGCCCCCCAAGCTCCACGAACATGTTGCAGACTGCACTTGTCACATAACTAAGGACTATGATTTTTTTGCCTGGGGCTCCCACATTTAACAAAGGGAAACATGGCTTTCAACAAAAGATGCTATTCTAGTTATGTGCCCTTTTACCCTGTCAGTGAAACAGCTGGTATCATAAAGTCACAGCTAATTTGTATCATGTCTGCACTAACAGTCAGATTCAGTTTGTATCAAACTTTCAAAGTTGGACTTAATACCAGTTGATGGATGACAGCTTTTCTTGCCTCCCCCCCTTCTCAAAACATTACCTCCCACATAAGAAACCCACTCATTATTCAAAATACCAATGAAATCATTACCATGTTTCACATAATCAGAATATATGAAAAAAGTTTAAAAACTAGTAAAAATTATACCAGTAGTTCTGAAGTTCTGAATATTTATTTATCTGTAATAAATAAATATCGCTTTAAGACAGGCATGAGGGGTACCAAGTGTAATGGAAAAAAAAATTCTCTTAAAAAGAAAATTTAGAAAAACCCACAACTCACTTGCCTCAGGTAATCTCTTGCAGTTTGGGGTATCTGTTCTCCTAAAAATAATTCAGTCTGCCTGCAGAGACTTTAAGGGCTCTGTCAAGGTCAGCACTCAACAATTTAGGAAAGGCCATTTTTTCTTTTCTTTTCTTTTTTTT